>VYZW01016216.1:0-15405 GCA_013401315.1 Balaeniceps rex | reverse complement strand
GGGTGGGTGCTGTCACCCCTCCCGCCCGCGCGTTTCCCCCTCCCCGCTGCGGGGTGGGCGACCCCGGCCCCTGCTCACAGTGCTGCATCCCAGGGAGGCTGCTGCCTGTCCCTTGGGGGTCCCCTGGGACACCCTGACCCCAGGGAGGGTTGTCCCCACTGCAGTGGTGGTGTGGAGCAGGCGGAGGGATGGGGCGAGGGTCCCCCGTCATGTCTGCATGTGCCCATGGGGTTGGGGGACCCCACATTGTGCTGGTCCCTGCATTGCGCTGGATCAGGCCCGCAGATGGGGCGGCTGTTTACGTGTTTGCTAGTGCTGCAACCCCCAGTGTCTCCCAGGGCCTGCCACTTGCTCAAACTGTAACGATGCTCATGCTCTAATTATTTCCAATTAACGGCTCAGCAGCCTGATGAGGTGCAGTTGGGGACCCCTGCAGGGAGCAGACCCTGTTGGGGCATGGGGAGGGGGGACGGGGACAGGGCTGGGGCTGGGGCTGGCCCCTCTCCCTGTGGATGTGCCTGCTGGGGTGCGGGGCCAGCACCCGGGGCAGTGGGGATGGGACGGGGGTGGCAGGTGGGGGCATTGCCATGACAACGTGCACACCATTACACAACCCCAGCTGGGGCAGCGTAATGGGATTTGTGTGGCTGAGCCTCTCCCGTTAACCCACTTTGTCTGCCCGGCTGGGCAGCACGGCCGTGGCTGGGGACACAGGTTGAGGCCCTGAGCGCAGCCAGCGCTGCTCTGCCAGGGGAAACTGAGGCACACGCCCTTGGGGCAGTCGAACTTTGGAAGGGAGCATCAGGAGCGGCTGTGCGGTGCAGGCAGGGCCCGGGGCTTCGTGCTCGCTGCCGGCTCCCTCCCACCGCGCGGCTCCAGTGCTGCCATCTGGGTGCGTGCCCGGCGCTGTCTGGCAGCTTCTGCAGGCGCGGTTGGCAGGATCGGTGCCGGGGGGACAGACGTCCCTGTCCTCGCGCTACCTCTCCCTGCCAGAGACCCAGATAGTGGCAGGCAGGAGGCAGGGCTTTAGCTGGGGCCCAGCCCGATGCAGTAGTGCTGCGTGGTGTTGGCGTGGCAGGCAGCTGCCTGTTACTGAGGCAACCTGCCTGCAGCTGCCTTTGCCCCTGTTGCTCAGAGTGTGGCTCGCTGCCTCGCTGCAGCTGGAGGGGCATCGGGGTGGGTGTGGGGTGCAGCAGCCTGAGAGGATGGGCTTGGCTCTGCCTCGGCCAGCGTCTCCAGGGAGAAACTAGGGCAGGGCTGGCTTCTTGGGGGGAGATCAGGGGGAGGGGGCTGGGGACAGATTGGAGGGGACGCCGCCTGCAAGCCTGGCTCTGCGTGGTGCCACCCACCTCTGTTTACGCTGGAGCTCCAGCCTGCTTTTTGCTGGAGATGTCACCTCTAATCCTGTCTCTGCTGCCTGCCTTTCCCCATCCCTCCTTCCTCTCTGTGTATCCTGCGGCGGGGCTGGCCCTATGTCCGGGCTGGGGTGGTGGGTGCGGCGAGGGGAGCTCAGCATCTTTCCTGCTGCCCCAAGGTGCTGGCAGGGTTGGGGGGTGAGGTGGGAGCACGCCATTTCCCATGGTGCTGTCACGGCTGTGAGCATCCCTGCCTGCTGCTGCCTGCACCACGGCTGCTGCCAGGCAGATAAAAGGTCCTTTTTGGTGACCAGAGTGGAGCAGCTTTGTGCTGCCTGCAGCAGCCACCTCCCATTCCCTCTGCCACGCATCCCGGAGGGCAGCAAATGCTGATGGGAAGCCGGGGCAGGGGACAGCGCTGAGCCCCCAGGACGATGTTCCCGCAGTGCAGGGGTTCACCCTTTGCCCTTCTCCCCCAGTCCTGTGTGCTGAGCGGGTGGTCAGGATCACGAAGACCTACCACGACATCGATGCCGTCACCAACCTGCTGGACGAGGTATGCTGGTGCCTGCCCTGCACATGGGCTTGGGCTGGTCCTGCTGCGACCCCAGGGACGCTGGGGAAGAGGGGGCAGAGCAGGGGACGGGCCCCGGCTGACGCGGACCTGCCCCTTGCAGAAGGAGCGGGACCTGGAGCTGGCGGCGCGCATTGGGCAGTCCCTGCTGAAGCAGAACCGGAGCCTGACCGAGCGCAATGAGCTCCTGGAGGAGCAGCTGGAGTTGGCCAAAGAGGAGGTAACGGCCCCTGGGTGCAGGGTCCTGGCCTCAGCCCCCGCCCCGGGGGCTGTGGGTGGCCGTTGTCCCCTCAGCCATGCTCTGATGCCCCTTCCCCTCCCAGATCGCGCAGCTGCGCCATGAGGTCTCCATGCGGGACGACCTGCTCCACTTCTACACCACCACGACGGAGGAGAGCGAGCCCACCTCTGCCACCTCCACGCCGTGAGTTGGGGGTCCCTGTCCCACCACTTGCCTGGGGCAGGACTGCTGCTGGGGGGCTGGGCAGAGGCGTTGGGCTGTAGCCATCGTCCTCCCTGGGGTAGCGCTGGGGCTGGTGCTCCCTTTCCTCACATGGCTTCCATGGGTCCAGCCCCACGGAGCTGCGTCGCTGTAGACGCCTGCCTGGGAGCTGGGGGGAGCGGGCAGGGGGCCGAGCGGGCAGCCCCATCCTGCCTGCACTGCGGGTGCTCAGCGCCCTCCCTGCCATCCCCAGGCTGCGCCGGCACGAGTCCTCGCTGTCCCTGCAGCAGTACTTCCAGTACGACACCTTGCAGCAGAAACTCAAGTGCCTGGAGGAGGAGAACCAGAAGCTTCGCATGGAGGTGAGCAGAGCCGGCTGGCGGGACCCCCCCCTCTGTGCCTGCCTCTGCCCTGCTCGCTGCCGGGGACCTGAGCTGGCCCCCGGGGAGGCTGCAGGTCCTGCCCCTTGCGCTCAGCCCCTCCGACCCTCTCCCCCAGGCCACCAACATCGCAACCGAGACCTGTCAGTATGAGGACCAGGAGCAGCAGCTGATGATCGACTGCGTGGAGCAGTTCTGTACGTGGGGCTGGGCTTGCGGCAGGGGCAGCTCCTCTCCGGGCTTGGGTTGGGGGTCTGCGGGCGCTGCCCAGCATCGCTGCGTGGGCTGGGGGGCCGTGCCCTGGCGGTGACGGACCCCGGGCCCTCCCCAGCCGAAGCAAGCCGGCAGGTCGTTTACCTCTCGGACGAGCTGGCCCGCAAGGCGGAGGACATGGCGCGGCAGCAGGAGGAGATCAGCCAGCTCCTGGCGCAGGTCGTGGACCTGCAGCAGAAGTGCCGCACGGTGAGCGGCCCTGCCCGTGCCGGGGGGTGCTGGGGGGGTGCGGGGCACAGCTCCCTGACCTGCCCGCTCCTACCCGCAGTACGGCTCGGAGGTGGAGGAGCTCCAGCAGCACCTGGCCATGGCGAAGGAGGTGCAGCAGCAGCTCCGGACGGAGGTGAGCCCGGGGAGGGCCCACCCATGGGTGCCCTGGCCGGTGGGGTGTCCCGCCCTGCTGTCACCGGGGCCGTGCCTGAGCTGCGCCTGTGCCCGCAGCTGCGGGACCTGCAGGAGAAGTACGCCGAGTGCGGCGGGATGCTGCAGGAAGCCCAGGAGGAGGTCAAGAGCCTGCGCAGCCGCAGCCTCCCCAACAGCACCGTCAGCCGCTACGGCGCGCCCAGCCTCCTGCCCGTGGTGAGTGGGGGGCGCGGGCAGGGCTGGGCAGCGGGAGGGGTGGGGGGCTCTGCTCTCCCCTCTGCTGACACCGGGTCCCCCGTGTCTCCAGGACTCGCTGGCGGCTGAGATCAAGGGGATGATGAGGAAGGGGACAGACAGCTCCTCCTCGGACTACAAGTGGGTGCTGGCATCACTGGCTCACGCTGGGCCAGGCGGTGGGGGGGTCCCTGGGGGCTGGCCTGAGGGTCCATCCCTGCCTGCTTCCTGCCCGCAGGAGCTATCTGCGCGTCTTTGAGACGGTGAAAGCGGTGAACCAGGCGGCCAAGGCCAAGTCTTGCTCCGAGTCTCCCCACAACATGCCGGGCTCCAAGCAGTTGTCAGCCGCCCCCTCCGGGGGGGCCAGCACCCCCCACACCAGCTGCTCCGGCTTGGGGAGCACCCAGTGAGTGCCGCAGCGGGGGCTCGGGCTGGGTGGGACGGAGCCGCTGCCCCTGCGGAGGAGCTGGGGTGTTGGCGAGGTGTGATCACACCGCAGCATTGATCGGTGCCGCAAGCCTGGGGCAGGGGGAGGGCAGGCACGGCCGGAGCCCGCTGCTGGCTGGGGTCCGGCGCAGCATGGGGGGGCTGCGGCATGGGACCATGGCCCCCAGCACCCTAACGCTGTGCCTGCTGGTAGGGGCGAGGGGGCCGGAGAGGAGCCCCGGGCGGCCCCGGGCCGGCAGGACCTGGAGGCGGCGGTGCAGAGGCTGTCGGTGCGGCAGCAGAGCCATGCCTCGGAGGAGCGCTCCTTCTTCGAGGCAGAGCGGGAGCACAAGCTGTGGTGGCTGAGGGATGGGGAGAGCTCCAGCGGCTTCCTCACCCCCAACGAGAGCATCATCTCCACCGGGACCAACTACTCGGGGGGCTCGGAGCTCACCGCTGGCTCTGGCTTCTCCCTCGGCTCCCTCACCTACCTGCCCGACAAGCTGCAGATCGTGAAGCCCCTGGAAGGTGAGGGGCGGAGGTGGCTTCCCGGTGTGCAGAGCTGGGGGTGCTGGAGGGTCCCATGACACCAGCTGTGTCCCCCTCCCAGGCTCGGTGACGCTCCAACACTGGCAGCAGCTGGCGCGCCCCAACCTGGGGGGGATCCTGGTGCCCCGTCCCGGGGTGCTCACCAAAGACTTCAGGCAGCTGGACATCGACCTGGAGGAGGTCTACAGCCTCAACGACCTGGAGGAGGACGACGTGGATGCCGGCTCCTTCCAGCTGCTCCCTACATCAACACCCGCCAAAGCCAAGGAGCGCCCCGGGGGTGAGCACGGGGCGAGGGGGCAGAGGGGACGCGGCCCCTGGGACGTCCCTGTCCTCCTGCCCAGGCTGCCCCTCGCCCTGCCCCGTGCTCTCCCCTCTCGCGCTGGTGGCCTGTCCCTGCCACCCGTCCGTCCGCGTGGGGATGCTCCGTCTGCAGCTGCACGAGGGCCGTTCTCCTGCGGCCGCCCTGCCGGGGCGAGCCCTTGCCGTCACACCGGCGTGCAGCCGCTGCGGCCTGGGCGTGTGGAAGGGACAGGTCCGGGAGAAACGTCGGCTCCCGTTCCCACTTGTGCTCGCAGCCCCCTCCTCTGAGCAAGCGCTGGACCCAAACGCTGCTGGAGACGTGCCCCGTGCATGCAGCTTTCTGCTGGCGGTGGCAGCTCACAGCCCAGCTTTGGCTCCCATCCGCCCAGAGCCCTGCTCCCTGCCTCTGCCTGTGTCGTGCCCCCCCCTCCCCATTAACCTGGCGTCTCCTGTCCCTTCCAGTGTTCCTCTCTGTTAACAACCTCCCCCAGACCCTGTCTACCTTCACCATCACCACCTGCCACATCCTCCACCCCACCACTGAGATCACCACGGTGACACCCAGGTAAGGCGTGTGGCCCCCCACCGCCTGCACTGCCACCCCCCTCCCCCCGCAACCCTCTCCTCACCCCACGCCTGGCTCCGTGCAGCTCGAGGAAGCAGCGGGATGGGGGCCACCTGCAGCCCCTTGATGCTCTCAGAGATGCCTGGCACTTGAAATGTCCCTGAATCTGGCTGCTGGAGCGGCTGCGGGCCCAGGGCTGCGATCAGCCCCCCCGGCCTCTGTGCTGCAGCACCTTGATGGGAAGAAGAGCCTTCCTCAGGGCGGATGAGGCTGGGCTCACCCTGGGGAGCAGCTCCCTGGGGGCAAGAGCAGCGTTTGCTCCCGGTGCCGCTGGGCAGTCGCCTTCCCTGGGAGTGGAGGTGGATTTCCTCTGCCCTGGACTTGTGCCTAAACCAGGACCTTTCCCCGGGCTGGAGGAGCCCGGCGCTGGGCTGGGGCCGGAGCCTGCCTGCCCCTGCGCTGCTGCTTCGCCCTAATGAGCCCCTCCCTGCGCTGTTGGACAAAACCCTGCATGTTTGGAAAATGCTTGTGGAGCAGCGCCCGTGTCCCACCCCTCCTGGCTGCATGGGAGCTGTGGGGGGCACGGCCGCAGCCCCCCCCCCAGCATGGGGCCGTGGCCTTTGGGGTGCTTGGGCAATGCTGCAATCGTGGGGGGCTCGTTAGGTGAATGTGGGATGGAGGAAAGGGGCCCTTGCTGTGCCTGAGGACACCCCGGCCCCTGCAGCAGCATCCCCCGGGACAGGGCCCTCTGCTGACCCCCGCCTCTGCTCTCTCTCCCCCTGCAGTCTGTATAACGCCGTCATGCCTTCTTGTGGGCCCCTTGAGGGGCTGAGCCTCGGCAGCCCCTCGCCAGAGCCGTCTTCCCCTGTGCTACCGCCTGGCTCCGGACCCCCGAGCACCCACGTGGGACTCGTCAGGCTCCTGGAGGTGCGGGGCATCTCTGCCTCGGTGCCAGGGACCGGGGCGAGGTGGGCCCCCCCGCTCCCCTCCCAGGACCCCCAGCATGCTGACACCTGGCCCTTGCCTGCGGACGGGGGGCAGGACAGACCCGCACCCAGGAGCAGCATCTTCAGCTTGAACCTGGTGGAGAAGCTGCGGCGCCTGGGGCTGGACAAGGTGGTGGCCAGAGGGGAGATGTCCTACGCCCGGGGAGAGCACAGGGGAGCCCGGGGCGTGCTGACCTGATGGCGCTGCAGAGCCCGCAAGCTCAGGACAAGACGTGTCCTCCGTCCTCTTCATCGCCCATCCGTGGGGAAATGGAGACGGGACAGGCTTTCAGCCTCAGCCCCTGGTGACATCCCGGCAGCTCTCCCGGCACCGGCTCGCAGGAGCTTTGCCCTGGCTGCTGGGACACAACCCCGCGGTGCCGCGTAGCCCCAGTGCGATGCTGCCCCAGCCCCGTGTTACGCTGGGGCGGGGGTCCAGTGTGCAGGGAGCTGCGTGGGGCGATGCTCGGGGCTCCGGGGGGAGCCAGCTCTGGGCAGGGGGTGCGGGCTGACCCTGGCCCCCGCTGTGGGGGTACGGACCCTTCGCAGGAGCCGGTTGCTGGCAATAAAAACTGTTCCTGCTTCTGCTGAGCCTGTCCGAGGAGCAGCTCGGCCCTTCGGGGCTGTCCGGGCTGCTGCAGCGAAGGCCAATGCGCAGTCTGGGCTCGGGTCGTCCCGGGGGGGACCCCCTACCGCGGGCTGGGCCCCTGGCCAGCACCTGGGCTGACTTTTAAAGAGAACGGTGGTTTTAAACTTTTTCCTGCCCCCAGAATAGCAGTAGCAGCAGCACCCCCGGCTCAGGGGACGCCTGCAGCGGGTGTTTCTTGGGGCGTAGCTGTTGCTCCCGCCGGCTGCGTCCCTCGCCCCAGGCTCTGCCCTGTCCCCTGGCAAATAAATGTGGAGTCATGAAGCAGCTCGTGTGTGCCGTGTCCACCGCCACGCGCCGTCGGGTCTCTGCCCTGCGCTTCCTGGTGGGGCTGGGGACGAATCCCACCCGCCTGCCCCCCCGCCCCAGCTCCTCCCAGCAAAGACGTGCGCAGCAGCGGCTGTAGTGCCAAAGCTTTATTGCAGGCAGAGACATGCACCGAGCGCGCTGGTGCTCTGCACGGCATGGCCAGCGCAGTGGCTACGCGGCATCGGCCGAGTCCTCAGCGCTGCGGCGGCCGAAGTCCATCCAGTCGGGGTAGTAGTGGTCGTGCAGGGCCTCCATCCCCGCGTCCCCGTGCACGTAGCCCTTGCGGTCGCTCAGCTCTGCCGGGGCAAGGGGAGCAGGTTAGAGCTGCCCTGGGCTGGGGGCTGGCACGGGGGCCAGGCTGTGCCTTATGGGCCCCTCCCCGAGCGCTGCCCACCCTGCACCTCCTGGTACCTGCGAAGATGTGGGGCAGGAACTGGGAGATGATGTGCTTCTGCTCCTGGGACAGGGACTCGGGCCAGTCCCGCCGGACCAGGCTGGCGGGGAGCTGGTGGGAGTCCCCTGCAGCACCCGGCGCCTGCACCGCGGGCCGGCACAGGCAGGCGGTCGCCACGATGGCGAGGATGAGGCCAATGCACACCTTTGCCTTCATGGCTGCAGAGAGAATGAGCGGGGAAGGGGAGCGGAGGGGCTGTGGACCCCGAACCAGGGGCACGTGCTCAGCCTGCGGCAAGGGGTGACCCATGCGGGGAGCAGGGTGCTCTTCCCCAGAGCATGGCCAGCTCCCAAGGCTCCTCTGTCCCTCCCAGCGAGTCCCCAAGTCCCCTCCATCCCTCCCTGCTGGTCCCCAGGTCTTCTTCATCCCTCTCTCCCGGCTGGTCCCCAAGTCCCCTAGAATCATGGAAAGGACCCATAAGGATCCCGAGTCCAACCCCCTGCTCCTCGCAGCACTGCCTAAGACTAAACCGGGTGCCTGGGAGCGTCATGCAGATACTCCTTGAACTCTGATGGGCAGGGAGCAGGGTGCTCTTCCCAGGGCATGTCCGGTCCCCAAGTCCCTTCCATCCCTCCCAGCGGGTCCCCAAGTCCCCTTGGTCCCTCCTGGCTGGTCCCCAAGTCGTCTCCATCCCTATCTCCCAGTCGGTCCCCAAGTCCCCTCTGGCCGGTCCCCCCAGCCCCGCCAGGACTCACCTGCTGGCTCCGGGGTTTGGTGGCTCGGCGCGGCAGTGGGGTGGCTCGGCGCGGCAGTGGGGTGGCTCAGGGGGCGGCTCGGCGGGGCAGCTCGCTCCAGGCCAGCCTGGCTTGGTCCCACTTTTAAAGGTGCTGCCGCCGCTGCCCCACCCCGGGGCGGCTCCGCACCCACCCGCAGAGCCCCGGGGCAGCCCCACGGGCGCACACGTGTGCGCAGACATGGGGTGTGTCTGTGTGTATACACATATATGTACATATGTTAAAGGAGCAGCCGCTGCCCGAGCATTCACACCGTTCAGGGAGTCGCACATCACCCAAGACTTTAACTGCTCGGACCGGGGTCCCTTCGCAGCGGCAGCTCCGTTGAGCTGATGGGTGCCCCTTTCGACCCCCCGCACTCTCTCTGGGGCGCGTTCTCCCCCTCAGGCTCGACCCCCCCCAGGTTTCCCCGAAGCAGAGTCTTTGTCACGACGTACCCCAGGCGGATTTATTGAGCGGTACGGTGGCAAATGGCAGCTCGAGCTGGTGCCTCCGGGGCCGGACCTGACCAAAGAAACCCCTGGGCAACGATACCCTTGCCATTTCTCCTCCCCCCATGCGACGGTTCGGCCCAGGAGCAATATTTGGGTCTGGGGTCTTCTTGTTCTTTACTGGCTCCTTCGTCGCCAGGTGAGACGTCCCTTCCCTCACGCAAGGGCCACAGCTCCTGCCGAGGGCTGAGGTCCCCTCACCCTCCTGGGCCGCGCTGGCTTCAGGCCCTGCCTTCACGAAGCCGGGCAGGGCAGCACCCAGGCAGCGTCTCGGTGAAAGTTCCCGGTTTGCAGCCAAAGGCTGTTTGAGCTGGGTAGTGCCTTCTGCAACATATATAACTAGCTAAAACATATAGATGTAGGAGCAGAGGGGTATATATAGAATTATACATAGGTGCAGAGCTATAGAGCTGGAGTTGGGGTCTGTGTCCGTGGCACTTGGCCCCCTGCGGTCAGTTTGTCTCTGTCATATAGACGTTCATGCGCAGAGAGATGACTATACATACCTGTATGTACACATACCAAGAGAGCACATCAGCTGTATAGGTGTAGGTAGGTGCATTTGCAAGGAGCAATTGGCCACAGCACTCTGTGTGTGTGTGCACACCCGCAATTTATAGCTGGCTGTCTGTATAGATACGTAATTAAATGCATACACAGCTTATACAGACACACAATATGTATGTATAGCTACACCTGGATATAAATGAACAGAGATATAGCTATACATACAAAGATATAGCTACAGATATAACTGATAGATAGACATATAGATGTGCACACACATGTACACCTATATATATAGTGTGTGTATATATGGATGGAGCACTATGGGACAATTGGCCATGATTATGTGAATGTATATAAAATTGTATATCTATGTGTCTACGTACTCATATGCCACACACACAGAGAGAGACAAATCCATTCATGTATCGATAGATAACTATATTTACATACATAACTATATATACATATAACTAGAATTACCTACATCTATACTTGCATGCTTGTGCGTGCTCTCTCTCTCTCTCTCTGAGCATCCAAATGCACATGTGATGATATATCTAGGGTCATATAGACTGCATTTAGCTGTAGATATAACTATAGACAGAGAGAGAGCGCATGCGCAACCATGCGCTCACGTATATGTTCATATGGATGGTGACTCTACGGGGCTCGTGTATCTTGCTGCATAAAACCCACACAGGTATCAAGAGCTATAAATACATGTATCTATACGTATATACAAGTACATAAAAAGACAGCTGTAGACATAGATAGAGAGATATAGGGGGGTGGTGGTGGGTGCATGTGCACATGTGCATATGTGCCTCTATGTCTATATGGATGGAGGAGAATATATGGGGCAATTGGTCCCAGCAGTATATACGTGTATCTATAAACACAGCTGTCTGATTACCTACATATGGGCATAGGCAATCACATACATATAAGGGGCACTTGGCCCTGGCAGTATAATGTACTATAGTACACACAATTATATCTTATATTATATACGTATTCTTTTATTTTGTAATAGACTGTATGCAGATGAATTATATGCTACTTTATGTATTATATAATAAACAGCGACTATACAGTATAATATATAACATTCTATACAATATAAAATATATAATATACATAATGTATATAATTGTAACAGATAATACAGTGTATGTTGTGCATCTAGCTAAACACGTACATATGTTCATATGTATACAGATGGCTACAGATATAGAGCTATAGATAGAGACGCACATGAACACGTAGCGATGTTCATATGGATGGAGACTATACGGGGCACTTTGCGTGTGTGTGTGTGTGTACACAAACATGTGTGGCTCTGTGCATATATGTATATGTGTGGAGACTATAGGGGGCAAGTTGCCCCAGTGGCATGTGTGTGTGTACACACACATATATATGCGTGTGTGTCACTCTGTGTGTGGGTGTATATGTGTACATATTAATGTACACACATATATATGTGTATCTATATGTATACATATGCACATATATACATAAGCTATACTGTATTTGTTATACATATATGTGTGTGTGTGTCTACATACACCTCTATCTACATACCTACATGTATATGTGCGTGCATATATATACACACATACACATGTAGATATAGGTATAGAGACATATGTGTGTGTAGGCATGTATGTTGATACCGATTGGCAATACATATATAGCTACATGCATATGTATATATCTAGATACATATATATCTCCATCTACATAAATGTACACATGTGCACATATGTGTCTGTATGTATAGATATGCATATATACGTATGGAGATAGATACATAAGCTATACTCTATCTGTTATACATATATGTATTATACGTGTGTGTCTACATATATAGCTGTGTGTATACACAGACACACAGCTATCTCCATACCTACATCTATATGTGTGTGTATACATGTATGTATACATGGAGACCCCCCCCGCAGCGTCACGGGGGTCCCCAGGGTGCTGTGCCTCCGGCTGCTTGGGCTCAGTGGAGCACAAAGCTGGGCCCAGCGTGGCACTGGGAGCGGTGCCCTTTGCCAGGACCATTTCTGCAGCTCTGTCCCTCTGCCCGCACCCCAAAAAGCTTTGGGGCATCGTGGGGGGGGTGGGCAGCGCCCACCGCCCGCTGCCTCTGTCTGTGCGCGGTGACAGACCCCGGAGCTCTGGCTGGGGACACACGATGCCCACCCCGAGGCTCAGCAACGCCCTGCTGCCGAGCACCGCCTGCCCCAGCGTCCCCCAGTAAACCCCCGTCTGCTGCCCCTCGTCTTTTCTTTCAACATCGATAGCTCCTCTTGCCCGTGTTTGCCTCATCTGGGTGTATTTGTAGAGAACATTTGTCTCACTCCCTCAATAAAACACGTGAGAGTGACATGCTACGGACCAGGGCACTTCGCTGTCTGCCCGTTCCCCCGTCACTCGCTGCGTTTGCAAAGAACGATATCGGTGCTCCTCAAACAACCCCAAAACAAATGGGCTTTGAATGGGCAGGAAGGCAGCAGCGTCCCGGCACCTCCTCTGCGCTGCAGCGATCGATTGCTCACTCTACAGAGTGGTGTTTTTACAAGGAACAAACAAATTGTTTTGCAATTTCTGGCTCTTAATGGCTCAATCTGGGCCAAATGAGCCGTCAGGGTGATGGGGGCACAGCAGCCATTTCCTCCAGCGCCATGGGCTCAGCAGCCCCTTGACGCAGGTTGGCAGCCTGACCTGTGGGCACTCAGGGTCCCTTCTCGCAGCCCTGGCCGCACCTCGACAGGCCGGGCCTCGGAAAGCCGGGTACCCCCACGCTCACAGCATCCCTCGCCTCTGCCCAGCCGGGTCTGTCTCTCCTGGCCCAGCCTGGGCCGCGCTGGCAGAGGAACGCCGGGCCAAGGCAGTGCCTCCCTCTTGCGTCTGAACGGCTGCGAGCAGCCTGGCAAACCCCAGCGGGCAGAAAGCCCAGCTCGATGCACTCAGAAAGGCCCCTGTGCAGGCAGGGGAAGTTAAATTTTTAGAGCAGACGCGGACCAGAGATTGTGCTGCGTCGGGCTCCAGGCACGTACACATCCCCCGGTGTGCCAGCCTCAACGCTGCCTGCGCTGGCTCTCCGAGATGCAGGCAGGGCTCGAGGTTGCCTGCCTCCTCAGCGCACTCGTGGGTGCTTTGCATAATTGCGGCAATTTGGTTTCCGAGAGCAAAGTCTCCCAGGAAAGTAAAAGGCAAGTGAAGTGAACCGAGCACCTCGCCGCAGCGTGCAGGAAAAGGGGTGGCAAGTCAGGATTGTTACAGGCAGCGAGCGAGCAAACAAGGCTCTGTTCTTAGAAAGCTGCCAGAGGCGCAAGCGGTGGCCCGGGCAGCTCCCCGCGTTTCCGCCACTGCCCAGGGTGCGAGCGAGCCTCCCCAAAACACCCCGGCCCTCGCAGCGGCTGCAGGCTCACGTCCGCAGCCACAGCATCACCGGCCGCAGGACGCACAGGGCCAGGGGCGCCAAGGAGGGAAACTCACGGACTTCCTGCACGCTTTCTTACGGATTTGAGCGCATTTCATGTTGCTCTTCCGCAGAAGGCGGTTGCCAGCCCCCACACCAGAGCTGCTCTATAAGGGCACATCTCACCCGAGGTGACTTTGCTCTTGCTAAGCTCAGAGAGGAAAAGGCCCCTAAGCCCACGCCCAGGCTGCGGCAGAGCCTGGACGGGTGACAGAGGCCGCCCCTCCTCACCAGCGTGGTTTGTCTCTGCCGGAAGCAGAAGCGCTGACCATCCCGGCCAGGCTTACGGGAACACAGCAGGCACGAGATCTGGTGCGAGGGTTAACGAACTGCAGCCCAGGAAGGAATGACTCAACACTCACCCCCTCGCAGGCTGTTTACCTCAACTCTGGTCAGGGACCAGAAGGCACAGCACCCAGGGTGCTCTCTCTTCCCATTTTCCCTTTCCTGCAGCAGGGTCACATGGGGAAAACGCTCCCCAGAACCCTGCAGAGCTCCCGGGGACTGCACGTCCCACCCCAGTGTTGCTTAAGGGAAGCCCACCAGGCTCCTGCTCCAACAGCATCCAAAGCACCGAGCCAGTGTCACTGCTTTGAGCCAGCGTCACTGCTTATGGAAAGCAAAGCACTTTGGCTCTAGAAAGCAACTGAATCCACCAAGCAAATGCTTTTGAAAACCATTTTTATTTAAATAAGACTTTAAATACATTACATAAAACATTAAGAATGAAACCAAAAGTCTGTTACTTCACAGGGCATTAGGCAGCAGTTGCTAGTGACACGTACGCTCTGCGGCTCTATCTACAATGATACTCGTTACATTAGTCCAAAATTGATCCCTTGTCAGAAGTTTAACCCAAGGTTAACGGTTCCTTCCAGTACGCTAGCCCGGTGTGTTGGGGCTTGCAGGGTACCAGCACCTGCCAGGTCTGAACTGCAGACATCCAGCCTTGAAGTCACTCTTCAGTTACTCCTCGTGTTCAAAGTCAAGCTTCCCCAAATCCCTCTGCCACCAGGAGCCAACACTGCCTAGAGGGAAGGCGCTATCTCCCCGTGCCATGTCACAGCTCACGCTCGGTGCCTCGCTCCGTGTAGGACCGCAGGAGGCACCGCGAGAATTACCGTCCATCGGAATGGAAGAGCAGCTGGACTGAGGAGCGATCCGGACAGTCTCTGGACTGACAGGCCGAGTCCCTTGGCTTAACTTGGAACATCTGGTTACTTTTAGCTTCAGGCTGGACCATGCCGAACGCCCGATTTACCTCTGTTAAATGAGGGACAGCAAGACGAGATAGCATGGGCTCTTGTCAGTTTATTACATTACTGAATTACACTAGTCCAGACTGAACAGTGGACCCAAGATTGTTACATTACACAAACCGGCTGGATTTAAACTTATGACAAGGGACAGATGGGAATTTCATGGTAAGGAAATCTTCTTGCATAAAGCTTCAGTGACCCACAGGCACTTAAAACCCATGGACTTTCAGCTGGTCGTCTTTAGCCAGTCCAATCTGCAAGAAAGAAAACGCACTTTACAGCACGCCGAAGCAGACAGGCCTCTGCGCACATCCGTACGCGCATCCAGACGCTGTGGAACTGTCAAATTTCTGCTCCCCCCTGAAGTAGGGAATGAAGATTAGACTGCAACTGCAAAACCCTGCTGGAAAGCATTTGCCTCCAGTGAGAATTTCAAGAGGAACAGGAAGAGCCTCCTCCGTCAGCCTGCTCTTTTAATGCTAAGAAAGGTAGAACCTGTGTGGTTATTAAAATAGAGACTCGTGTTTAGTTTAAAATTTAGCTAGCATGCGCAGCAGACCAGAGATACCCTACCTCTACGAGGAACTGGCATATGTTCTTGCGCTGGTCACCTTGCAACTGAATCACTTCTCCATATTCAGGGTGTTCAATTACAGTACCATTGCAGGCAAATTTCTACAAGAAAAAGAAAAGCCTCCTTAGCACGATACCGACCACCAACGCCACCCCAGCCCCACCACCCACGCAGGCGAGGGGCTGCACCCCAGCCTCTTGCGCGGTCCCGGGGCAGCCCCCCGGCCCTGCCGCAGCACCCACCTTTTTAAAGGCCTTCACCAGTTTCTTTTTATCGTAATCATCCGCGATGCCCTGGACTGTGGTGAGGGTCTTCCTGCCGTTCCGCTGCTGGATCCTTATATGGATGTAGTCCTCAGTGCCGGCAGGGAGCAGGTCATCACCCTTACTTGCATCAGCAAAGGGGTCTGCGGAGAGCGCCCGTCAGCTCCCGGCCCGCCGCGCTCCCCATTGGTCACCCCGCCCGCCCGTCAGAAACAGGTCCCG
>VYZW01016205.1:0-25295 GCA_013401315.1 Balaeniceps rex | reverse complement strand
TCTTGTAAACCATAATGTATAGTGGGCCACAAAAACTAGCGTAGCTTTGCCACCCTGGCCTAAGAGGCTCACAAAGCTCAGGTGACCTTTTGATCCCCAGCAAGAGCTATTAGTGCCATCAAAACCTATGCTCTTTTATAATGCCTGCAATAACAGTAAGGATACTATCTTCTACACAGGCACAGGATTCTGGCCTCTGGGACAACTTTACAAGCAAATTTAATCTACTGTCTCCTTTCAGCCTATCTACATCGTAGTTTTTTAATAAAATGACCAACATTTTAAAAGAAAGCATGCATGAGTTAGACTCTCCACATGATTTAGCAGCTAGGAAAGCAGCTTTAATTTAATTTCAGATAAGTAAGTTGGTGTCTCAAAAGCTATAATCACCTATCTTAGTTGCTTAAATACGAAAAACATTAGAAAATTCTGGGTAATTTAAAGGAACCACTATCTCAGGATTTCTAACAATGCAAAAACAAATGGAAATGCCAGACAGCATAATCTACTGCTGCTCATTAATGACCTCATGTCAGAGATGTGTATATATATATGGGATAAATACTTGATCTCATAGGTGAGGTCTCAGGCTATATCTGATCAGGGAACTTGAGAATGTTTCCCTGCTTTGCTTTTGGCTCCATGCCCCAGCCAATTCCCTATCAGGACAAAACCTGAACACACAACGTCATTCCCCACTTTCCACAGAAAGGAAACCCAAATACACAGGTCAGGCAAGATCTGTAGTGATGCATGGACCAGAACCCCAGGGCATGCATGGTATGCCCCAGCAGAAAAGTCTAGACACAGCTTTGAAAGATTAGTAGCAGACTGATGGAAGAAAACTCGTTCAGTTTGTAATGTCTGAAGTGCCTCTCAAAAGTCAATTTCCCCAATATCAGCTTGTCACAAAAATCAGCCTCTCAGAATGGGGGTCCACAGTAAGAAGTCTCAAACAAGCAAAGATTTGGCCATCAACATTTGAAAAATTCTTCAATATCAACTTTATAGTCAGTGAAAAAGAAAGCTAGAAAACCTGGAACACTGGCATCATGATAGGTACATCCTTAAATTTACTGAGTTAAGCTAATTTAATTTTACTCCTTCTTTAATATATCAAGTGAAGGAATCTCTTAATCAGTGAAATTTAATATTAAAGAAAAATAGAAGCTCTCATAATAACCCAGTGTAGCATATAAGACAACTTCACAAACCACAATTCTGAGTCCCCAGGATTTCTGAATTCAAAACCACATGAGTTTCAACTTTCAAATCATAATATTATTTCATTATGCTGAAATATTTAGGAAGTTGCTACACTTTTTCAATCTCGGAAACAGCATAGAAGAAAAGAGAGAAACTAGCAAAGAGGCATGAGCAGAAAGTATTATAGCTCTGCACAACAAATAATAACATCACCATTTAAAACTGGCTGCTTTGTGTGCATGTCAAACGAGACGATGCCTGCAAATTTAGAAATTAGAGCTTCTGCTGGCAGTTTTGTTTCATTTTTACTCCTTGTTTCTAGTTATGTCCTGTGTCATTGTAACCCTATTACATCTCAAGTTACAGGGTTGCTATCAACTTCACTCCAACACATTAAGGAGAAAAAGGCTCTTTTCTTTTTGACAGGCCTCTGAAAGAGTTTTTAATTCCTCCCTTATCTATATGCATTATTTATAAATATGCATTATTCAGTACTGAATTTGGACCAAAAGAATTTTCACGGATCACATTTATAGCTGCTCAGAGAAAACAACTTTGTCAGAGACACTGCTAACATCACTGAAAAAGTTATTTTTGCCGAGCAAGTGGTTGAAAACCTCAAAGACATCTGCTCAAAATACTGATGTGTGTATTCCCTGTATTAGGACAAAACTAACAGAAATCTAGGAATGGTTTCCTTAGAAATCTAAGGCAGATTTACTGAGCTTTAGTCAAATCAATATTATTGCCAGAACAAATATTCTGGATACATTGGTTTAGAAATTTGTTTCACTACAAAGTTCTCTTGGAACAACTACAGCCTGGTAGCCACAGGCTACCCCACTTATTTGCAGGAATAAGGGCAGGAATATCAGTTTTTCCCCTGCTAAATTAAAACAGAGGAGAAGGGGGGTCTTTCTATTCAGAAGAAAATTCAGCATATACTACTGAAAGATGGCTCCCTTTGAAATTTTATTTCCTTTTTGCTTAATTTGGTATGGCCAGTATGAAATTTGAATAAAGCCATGAAAGGCTTCCAGGAAAATCTGTAATGCTTCATCAGGTGACACTTTTAAGTCTGTAAGCAACAGTTTTAAACCTCTTATTTCTCTTTTTTTCCTTTTGTTAGCATACTGTTGTCAAAAACACGGGGGAATGTATCCATCTCCTAAAACCCCCGAGGAATCCCAGCTATTTGCTGAGCACACACAGCAGTACACATTTAGCATTTGTCTTGTGTCGTGCATGGTTACCTCCCCTCACTTACGAACACAGCAATATACTTTAGGTCTACATACATCTACACTCCACTATAAAGGTCTCTGATAACATCAACAAAGTGCACAAGACGTGATGAGACAGATACCCAATATACCATATAACTCAGCGACCCTTTGTAACTGGCACACATGGCCTTACGCTCTTTTTTCCATTAAGCAGCTCTCCTATAGAAGTCTGCCAGAGCATCAGCTAAATCAGTTCAATCCTGATACTTTAGTTCATTTCTGACCTGGAACTTTCAGTGAATTTTAGCTTGGACCCATAGAGCTCTGCCTTTAACCTTATCTCTGCTATTTCAGTCCAAGTGCAGGTTCAGCGGAGTGACTAAGCACGGAGTTTCGGTAGTTATCCTGAAAGGGTCAGTTCCTAAAGGATGTGTCTGCACAATGCATTGGGTTATGGTGCATGATCCCCTACTCCAGCATCAACCGAGCTTGTTCCAAAATTGGAAATGGTATACTCAGTTCACCATAGTGAATTCGGCTGCTTTGCTCCTGGAACAGAGGCTGGTCTCTTTCCATGGCATCCTACAGTCCTGAGGAGCCCTGCTACTCTGCTGTGAGTTGTGGGGACTCGCGGGTTTCCCTACAGACACTGGAACTGTAAGAGCCCATTACATCTCACAGACAATGTGTTCTGGCTCTGTGAAACCGCTTTGATGGGGCAGTTTTCTCTCTTAGACCTTGCTAGGCAAAACAGCTAAACACAGGGGTGTGGAAAAAGTGTTGTCCCTAGCACCATAATCGGCTCAACACCACCACCTCTTTCAGCATCCCTGCTTTTTGCATTATTTTCTATCAATCACAGGTATCTACAACATTTTCACACAGGAGCAGCAGCTTGGAGGATAACACATCATAGGAAGCTCTAGGCATACCTAGTCTGTGTGTGTGTACGGGCGTGGGGCAATGTCAATAGTTCATTTAGTTCTAAATAACTGACCCCACTGCTTCTATCACCAGTTTTTAGGCAGTGCAGCTTTCTTGATCTTGGCTTTTTTTTTTAAAAAGAAAAGTTAGCCAACAACAGCCCATGTTTCCCAGGTACCATTTGGTAGTGTAACTGTGCAACTTCAGAGTAGTTCCCATAAGTATTTAACTAATTTTGACTTACTTTCTGCCAACTTGTTAGATAGGGCTACAGGAAAACTTGCGTATTACCACCTTTGCCTATAATAAAAAGAAAGAATAGCCCTTTTTTTTAGCCTTTTTTTGAGGATTAGGAGAAATTTTATTTTTAAAAGTGGCCCAACTATGTAGTAGATGGCCTTTTTCACTATTTATTTCACAGTAAAGAAAGAGTACACCTTTCCACAACAATCTTCCTCAAATACTTCCCTCAGAGTTTTGGGGCTCCATGCTATCAAAACATGTCCTCCTGAGCTTCTCTTTTTTTTGTGAAAAGGTGAAAGCCCTTGGTTTTATAAGCTTATTCTTCTCTGTCTTTGCTTTAGGTGGGGACAGGAGAGAGAAGCAAGATGGACTGGACTGGAGCTGTTTAGTGTTAATATCACTGTTTCTGCCATAGTGTTGGCTTCTGCACTTGAACTGAAAGTGTCTAGCATCTTGCGCAACACTCTCCAGAGCTCAGATTACTAATAGGCAGATAATATTGCTTTCCAAGAGAAGGAACTTTGCCTGCCACCTTGCAAAACGATAGAATTTGTTGGAGTCTTAGCTTCTTTTCCCAAAAGCCAGGCATTGTCTTGGCTCGCATTGTCTCAGCACATGCAGCTACCTGTGCTGGTTTTGTGTGGAGCCTGGGACAAGCACCCCACATGCCCTGCCTCCTCCACCCCACTGAGATGCTCTGTGGACCCAGCTCAGAGTCCTGACCATGAACTGTATACAGGGACTTATTTTGCTGACAGGTACTACTCTTTACCTCTCACTACAGTCCCAGCATGCTTTCTGCTCTGAACCAACACCCTAATGCAGCACATTTCTGCAGCGAGTCTCCAAATGTCTCCACTTCCTGCATTTTGTTTGGGTGATGGAAGCATAGATGCTGAACTCCTTGCAGAGCCTTCAACGTGCTAATGGATGTTCAGTCCAAAGGCCCAGACTAGAGCTAGATCAAAGCAAAACCTCCAAACAGTGTGCAGCGCAAGCATCACATCACAGCATCAACAGCTGAGCTCCTGTTACACCACCTTTCTGGCTAACCCAGATACAGCCGTCTGTTACTAATCCTGATTCCAGCCCCACTTGGTTTCTTACCCAGGGCTTAATTTAGCTCTTGCAGATGCAATAGCCTGACTCTTCATTTTAAATCATTTACAAACTGTTCTCAGGGTCTTTGATCTTTACTTAAAAGCATATCACTTGTGCTTAATTTTTTGTGCCATTCCATGTTTCATGATATTGTTTCCTTTGCCTGAACTGTCTGAAAAATGACTGTATGTCAAGTACTTTACCAGTAATTTCAAAAATCAGGTTCCCTTCTACTGGTTTCCCTTCTTGGTTTAAGCAGTGTTTCTACCTGGTCAGGTATCAGCAGCCTCCAGTTTCCCTCCAAGTTTCAGTGGGGCCAGACTCAGAAGTGTCCCCATTTCAACAGTTCCCACCAGACGACACTCAACAGTTACTTAGAGGCCACAAGACAGACACCCTCTGCTTTCCCAGGGTGCTGGAAGGGAGCGGGTTGGTGTTGCTCCAGGGGCTCTGTGAAATCCAGCATCCTTTTTCGCAGACGGCCCCACAGAAGGAGCAGCAACCCAGCGTTTAGGGGTTTGAGTGAGTGATGAAAAACTGCTGCCTTCCTGGTAAGATTTCCCTCTTTGATGATGAGGCATCAAAGTAGTCTTGAGTCTCTACAGTGTAATGCAGGAAACAAACCAAAGAAAGATACCAGATCTTGGGAGTGGTGGAAGGTGTTTACAACCATCACTTACCCAAATAAAGGATCTGAGCCTTAAACTTTACCAAACTGGAGTGAGATGGTGACAATGCCTCAGCTGAGAGGGTGAGAAGGCCTGTCATGGGAGCCAGAGGACATCACACCTTGCATGGGACAATGCTGGAGGTGACAGTGCTGGCAGCCACGCTGCCACCCTGACAACACATGGAAAGAAATGGGTCTCTGGAAAGGGCTGATGATGAGCACTGCATGCCAAGCTCAGACTCCATCCATATGGGTAGCACTATGCATAAAGCCACAAACTATGGATGGGTCATCTGCACTCACATGAGGCAAAATACTGATTAGCAGCTTCAGCTTTTTCAGTCTGGATCTCAACTGGGCTAGTGTTCAAAGGCAGAAACATGACAACCTAAAAACAGCTGTCAAAAGCACAAGCTAGAAGCCAGCATAGTGTCTGGGGTTATTCAGACTTGTGAACGGTGTTGTGAGAGTCTGGGGAATTACAGAGCTAACACTCTTAAGGCATTCCTCTTAAGGCAAAACAGTAAAACTCCTGAGATAGGAAATTAAAACATCAAATTGGAACCTAATCACCTCAGCAGTTTGAGAAAAGAGCTTAATATCTTGACTTCCATTTTATAATTTGCACTTGATTAAAAGGAAGATGAATTACACATCTGTGTGACAAGAATTGATTCAGACAGTATAGGGAAGGAAGAAAAAGTCGGTTTGGTGGGGTTTTTAATCTAAATTTTTTCTTTCCTTATTTACAGAGACATACTGATTGCAATATAAAAAGCAAGAGCTGACATGCTTAGTTGTAGTAGCACAGTGACAAAGTTTCCTCAGTTCACATACCAACTCTTCTACAGCAACGTGCTTTATAGAAGAGACTGCAGCACCTCAGTTAATGCAGTTGGCTGAAATGCACCTCCCCAACCACCACCTCTCTACTACACACTAGAAGAATTAAGAAATGAAAGATTTCTTAATATGATGATAGGGCCTTTTCCTATCAGTGAGCATGCCCAAAGCAAACCACAGGTTGCCAGCAGCTCTCCTTTTAGGGTCTTACCCAGCTTCATCCAAAGTCCCCAGTGTTTGCCTCCCTTTAGCTTCATTAACCCAACAAAGTTGCGTATAATGCATCCATTCACAAGCTTGAACTAGCCAGCGATGCGCTGACAACTCATCTTGTGGCCAAACACATTACCTCTTCTTTATTCTGCAGCCATGGCTTGCCAGCAAGGCTGACCCCGCAGTCTTCTGCAGGAGTGCAAGCCCCAGCTCCCTCTCCTCTCCTCCCCATGCTGTCCCCTGTGGGCACCATTCGAGAAGGGACTCAGTGTAACTCCATCTTGTCCATTGTCCTAAAACAGTCTCTGTGTTCAGGCTTTCCTAATTCAACAAGCATCAGCAAACATTGCAGTGAAACACAATGATGATATTGCTGTTTCTGTTCCACTTCAGAGAATTTTAGGAGCAACCGCTGAAGCTGTGGAAACAAACAAGGACCTTTTTAAAAGGCTTGAAAGACTCTGACTTATCACATTGCTATTAAATGAGGACTGACACCCATTAATCTACAGAAAATTGGTACAAATCTCTTGCAATAAGAAAATACGCGTGGAGGAAATAGCAGCTTTGCAAAAATCGAAACCTGTGTTTAATTTTCTAACAGGGAGAGTTTATGAACCTGATTCCTATAACTAATGCCTACACACACAGTTCCCTGTCCTGAGTCCCATCCAATACAAACATTGGTTTTCCAGTGAGGGAGAAACCTGCGTTATCTCCCACAGCAAGAATGGCAAGCACAGGGGACGTGTGTGTGCTGCTCAGATGGTACAGAGTGTACAAGACAACCTCGCTTTCTCTCCCAGAAGAAATATAGATACTTTTAGTAGGCAGGTTTTAATCTAGGTCAAGAATGGGGAAACAAAGGTATATTGGCCAGATATGGCCTGCAAATTCATTTCATATAGCCTATGACATATTTCTTTCCTGATATATATTGTGCCTATGAAAAGACTATACAGCTCTCAGCTAAATAAATCAATAAATAGCTAGATAAATAAATTTGGCCAGATGAGTAGGTTTGTCCCTTTCTGCCCAACAGGGTGTCTCTCGTTCTGTCTCGGGTTGCTGCTGTCATTCCTTCGTCTTTCTGCTGTGCTCTCAGTATTCCTTTCCATCACATTTTTCCTCTCTGTATTTTAATTCTAAGCTGGATGTAAACCCCAAAACATTTATTCTCCATTTATCATTCCTACATTAAAAATGTTTATGCAAAGTAAATTCTCCCCATTTGAAATCAACTTGCTGTTTATAACACTAAACACCGAGTATAACAGTCTATCTTAAAAAAGTTTTAAAACCAGTGGGTTTTTCTTACAACATTCATTTGTCATTGACATTATCCCCATTACAAAAAGCAAAGTAACTATAAATAAACTAGTCAATCTCTTAAAAGGGAACACTATTAGAGCTAGCTATGGAATGTTTGATTTTTCACTCCTGAGGCTATACAGCAGTAAGCCCCTTATTAAAGTTGTGATTTCTGATATTTAAGTAAACTGCATGAAATTCCAAAGAGCTATTCCATGGCTTACATTTTTAATACTTTATGCACTTGTTTGCATGTAACTAAAAAAAGCCCCTTTCAGCTATTGTAGTCTGGTTATCAGAGAGGAAGTTCATCAAATACTGTCCTAGAGAGACGTATATTTATAACATCGGTCAAACTGGGTCTAGGTGCAAGGGACCAGATAATAAATCTAAATGTCTGAGCTCTGCCAATCTTTTGTTACTTTATGGCTTTGGGCAAGTTATTTCACTCTTCTTTCTTTATGTACCTATGTACAGTCATCTGTGACTGCCTGCTACCAGAATTTAACTAATACCATATTAAATATTTAAATAAAGTTTAAAGAATTTTTAATGTTTAAATAATATTTAAAGAACGTTCATTCTAGTGGGAGGTTCCAGCCAGAGATTTCAAATGCTACTGTAATGCAAACAGATTAGAGTCAAACTTGAACTACGTATTTCCTTTTCAGCTATGGGAAAAAAATGCATTTGTATTGTATCCAGAACAACACCCCATGACTTTGCATGTTAAAAGACTGGCTCTTTAACACTATGATTTATTTAGAAAGGAAGCAAATGTTCTGGATAAGCAACTCACTCTTCATAAATATTAACAGTATTAACTATCAGGCAAGATAAATCCATGGTGCTGTAAGTGAACCTTACTTTAAGGTCAAAGCCATCCCTCTAGCTATTGCTTGCAAAATGTACAAGATAGAGGAGTTGTAGACATTTGGTTTTTCTACCCTATTTCTCTCTCTGTCTTTTTAAATGATTTAACTACCCTAGGCTCAAAACATGCACTTGTAGATGAGTTTACTTTCCAGGTGGCTTCTCCCAGCCTTTCTAATAGGAGGAATTCTCTCTTTGAAGCATATACAAACCATCATTTAAGTCTAAAGAAAAACATCAGCTAAGCGATGTCACTTTTATGATGCTGTTTACTAACAGCTATATTATCACAGTTTGAGGCAAGGATTACTTACAGGTAATCCACTCAGATCACTGCTATACCAAATGAGGACAGCACAAGGTGGTACTAATTTAACCATTTTAGTTCCAATATAGAAAACTACAGAGTGAGACTAA
The DNA here is from genome assembly GCA_013401315.1 of Balaeniceps rex. Classification (NCBI taxonomy): domain Eukaryota; kingdom Metazoa; phylum Chordata; class Aves; order Pelecaniformes; family Balaenicipitidae; genus Balaeniceps; species Balaeniceps rex. The sequence continues at coordinate 16,268 of VYZW01016205.1, read as the reverse complement.
CATATGACTTTAATAAACAAATAGGTTTCTTTTAGTTCTTACATTGAGAGCCATGAGGTGAAAGGTAGGGAACACAAATTACCAAGCTCATTCAAAAGTACATGGCAGTTGGGAGCACCAAACATCTCCCGAGTTTCTCCAAACTCTGCAGAATCAGGGTCACTTCACACATCAGCCCTCAGCAACTCAGTTCAGTGAGATTAAAACCAGTATTAATGAAAACACAAAAATAATGTCATACATTGAGATCTGCTCACATCAAGCACATTTCTAGAAGCCTCTTCCTAAATGTGATAGAAATAGTAACTTCATTTTTTTCAACATTGCTAAACTTACAATCTGAGTTGTCACGTAACTTAGGAAGTAACGGACCCAAGATGCTAGGACACAAATATGCTGAGCACCTTCTGCTAGTTTCCAGGCACATATTTTTCTAAGCAGGCCACACACAGCCCCTGTGGCTCCCTGGATAGTGTCACTGAGCACATCATGGGATGTGTGCCATGAACATCTGCCTAGTTCATGCCTTCAATCACAGAAAAGAGCTAAAACCCAAGTGAACTAGTTTTACAAACAGTCCCTCCCACAAGAGCTCCAATACACAAATCACCAGAAGAGTGAACTTTACCTGTAAGTGACAAAAACCCAGCAATTCGGCATGCGCAGAATACAACATGCTGACAAAAATAAAGAACAACCTCCGTGTGGGAGTGAGGAGACAGACATGAACCACTAATAAAATCTCTCTCCTACCCTCCTCATGGAAGAAATGCAACACTGAGCAAGTTATCCCTATCTCTACAATATTTCTTTCACAAAAAGTCTACTATTTTCTTTAATAACTGGGATGAATACATTACCCACAGAGTCACTGGCATGCTCTCCTAGCACTAACTCCGCTATGCAAGCAGACATCTTGCACTGAATAGTTTAGGGGGGCTTATTTGGAGGAGGGGGCGGGGAGAGATAAAGAAAACTAGTAACTCCAGCAGTCCCCTTCAATCATCTGCTAAAAAGGGTCAAAGTGCAACTGCCCTGAAAAATCCAGGCCAGGTCTAGCCTGAATTCCTCACATTTGCAGAATTCCAGACACAATTAGGAGACCAGTAATGACAGGGAAAAGCACTGACCATGTGCAGTACAAACAGCAATTACCAAAACCATTGCCAAGTTTATATCCCACAGATGCACGCTTTCTTAAGTGAAACAGTACCGATAAGCAAAGCTGTGCCAGCTAAGGAAAGCGAGGCAAGGCAAAGGAGTTCTTTGGTGAGGAGCTTTATCTCTCTTCGGCTGCCAAGAGGTGCAGGAGATTCCACAAGGCTGAAGTCATCTGAGCTAAGAGAAGGTCGTCAGCATGGGAATGACACCTTTATTATCACCAGTTTCCAGCCCGAGAGGAAACAACCATTCCAGTTAAGCAGTTATCTGTACCTTCTTCTAGGCTTTTCTACTCTTCTCTCACTCCTTCCCTAAAGAGTGCTATCAAAGAAAATACAAATAAAAACCAATTTAGACTAGAAGAATCTTCTTTTTTTTTCAAAAAAACAACCAGCAGAATTTCAAACACCTTATGACTGCTGATGAGAACATGAAGAGAACATTTCACAGTATGTGGCAAACAGAAATTTTTAATTTAAAGCATGTAGCAGTTTCATGAAAAAATATTTCTGGCATAGGCTAAAATGGTTACAGAATCCTGCAAAACCAGTACCAGCCATATACGTATTGATGTGACAGGAGGCAAGCTGTCACCAGCTGGAAGTTTCACTTGAAACTGACTGGATTCATACTCTTAAATTAATGTATATGGAGATTATTCATTTAATGCATTCAACTTTTATATGTTATGCCAAAGAACTGATTTTCTTAATTGACATAACTACCAGGAGATACACAGTAATATAGTAAGATGCTGGCTAGAATCCACATTTTGCATCTCTAAAAGGCTATTGAAAGAATTGTGAAAGGCACAAAAGAAAGGGTTTGAAGTATAGAAAATATCTCCAAGAGGCAGACGTAAAGACTGAGCTTACCAAGGAGAAGACTGACAGGTGACACGGCTGTAGCACGGATACGTCATGGGGAAAAATAGCAGGCTCATTAACCGAAGAGCACAATCCTCAGTGGTCAGAAGCCGATGCCAGATAAAGTTAAATTAAAAGTAATCGTTTGTTTGGACTTTGTCAATCATCAAAAAAAAGCTATCAAAGCAAACCTTGCTTAATTTCAGATCAAAACCGGATGCCTTTTTGGAAGGCATGTTTAACTTAAACAGGAAGCACTGAGTTCAACATGGATAACGGGATGAAGTGTAGCAGCTTGTGAAATACAGAGAGCAGACCACATTATCACTTCCAGCTTTAGGCTTTACAAATCCCAGCGGTTTTTGCTGGACTTTAGTCATACGCTGCCATCAACAGTTCTTACGCATTCCACAAGGCTGGCTGGACCGCCACCTACGTGCTGCGCTGCACTATACATTCTTTGCATGAACCTTTCCTCAGTCTGTGTCAGAGGCAACTTGTTCGTTCACTAAAAATCCATTTGAACAACTTTAGCAAAAAACAAAGACAAATAAATCAGCTGTGAACCCTGTGGCTCAGAACCTCATTTTCAAAATACGCGTAAGTTGGTGACATGAAAATCAATTTCCTCTGGAATGTGCTTCTCCTCAGCAAGGGCTATTTCAATGCCAATGTGCTCTCTCACATCATTGGGTTTGGCTGTGATACTATTAAATGGAAGTGGCAAGATTTTCTTTTCCTCCCACAATGGATAAAACCCTTCATTTTCTGAAGTCTCCGAGTATGGTTTAAGGTCTGGGGGGGGTTAATAGCATTAATATGTGTATTTTGGAAGAAACAAGGCCTGAAATTTTCAATGTAAAAGCCAGGGAATATTAGATTACAGTGACTGAGAAAAGCAGTTGGGAGAAGACTCAGTCAGAGACTTGAAAACTCAACTGTGCTAAAGCTAAAGCTGTAAGTGAAATTCTGAGCAGCAATGAACCAACTGACCAAAATAACCAAAACAACCAGCTATCAGTGAAGTTGCAAGGAACGGGGCAGAGGGAAAGAAAGCCTCATCCCTGCCGTGGGCTCCCTGTCCCCTGAGGAACGGGGCAACACAATGCAAAATGCCCCCTTCCCCTGGGGTGGGCAGAGGGGGCACATGGGGAGCAGCAGGAGCAGAGCCCCCCGGCAAGTCTGTAGCCCCCGGGGAGCCGCCGCCGGCTGCTCCCGTGCACCAGCACAAAAGAGTTCGTGCCGACAGTGCGGTTGCTGATGGGGCTGAGGGCTGCGCATGGTGCCTCTTGCGGACACATCCTTAACCAAATGTTTTGAGATGCCACTCTGCAGACCAGGTCACAATAGGAGAGAGTGGAAAAATGCAAAAAAGTATAAAAGAAGAAACAAAGAAAGAAGAGAGAAATGGGAGGGAAAGGGATATTTGATGAGAAATATTTCCTGTTCTTCCTGAGCCCACAAATCCTCAGGACCACCCTGGATATAAGTGAAAACATGCCAAAAAGAAAAGAGAAAATGCTTTTCACAGAGCAGTTATATTTCACCTCCCGCCTTTAGAAATGCCAGGCTGCCATTTTCAGAACTTATATAAGAACATAGCTTTTTACCCTCAATTTTCATTAGTTACAAATCATTTTCTATTAGCAATCCATTTTAAAAAATTGTGACAAAAATCAGCTCTTGGAAAACAGCATCAGTCATATCCATTCCCAGAGGCAAACTTGTTTCATCCCATTCTAAATCCTGGTTAGTAAACAAATCCATAAATCCATTTTGACAATGTCATCAGATTAAGCACTGGCTTTTTTTTTTGGGGGGGGGGGGTGGTCAGGGCAAGAAACAACTTTAGAGGAATGACAGAAGCTTAAATTTAAAAAAAAAATCTGAAGTGAGAGAAAACATGAACTGTTCAGAGAAAAACAATTGTAAGAACCTTACAACAACCTCACTTCTCTATAGCCAGCAGCATTGAATTGGGCCTGTTTCCACCAGCAGTGCAGGTTCTCCTGTATTCCATATGGGGAAAAAATGTCCCTTCCCAATTACACAGCTTTGACGGATATATTTTTTGTGCCAAATCCAATACAGAAAATCAATCATCTTCCTTCACGCATCTGAGGGGAAAAATCTGAAGCATAGTAGTTTCCCTTGGTTGAGGGCAAGGAGGGAGCCTAGGCTACACAGCAGTAGGATCACACCACCTGCAATCTGAGTGCATACGCTTCATGAGGCACTCATATAGGATTAAAACACACGCACGTCCTACATCTTTTTATATGGCAAGGGGCTACGTGACATTTTCCATTCTAAAAGATTTGTGGAAGCTTTTACATAAGATAGCTTTCTGTTTTAAAAAAAAATAGAAGTATTACAAGAAAAAAAGTCCTGGGCTAGAGAAGTAACCTTTTTTATGCCATGAAGTTTAGGTAAACTAGAAATTTTCACAAGTTTGTATTTGTCCTCATATGCTTTTTGAGGGAAACTCCAAGTCAAGAACAATAAATGAAACAGGAACATTTGGATTATGCCTATACCAGTAAGTGACACAAGGGGATGCTCCCAGGCACTGTAATTTGGCTGTGTGTATCATTCACTTCTGGTATGGATTTGACTTAGGCTATGGGGAACATCTCAAACTATTTCCAGGCACAATTTGGGAGTTAAGTTGGGTCCATTGCTAATAGGTGGTCTGCATGACTGTTTTGGAGGCTAAGACTTTAATAGCATAGCTATGAGCTGCTCAACATATATTGGCCTCAGGGTCAGGTAATGGTCTGGCCCTGTTGAGTTTACTGGTCTAGACTAAGTGCCAGACCAATGCTATTGCTAAAGCCAAGCACACTCTGCGAGCGACACTGCTAGAGCTGCTCTTTCTTTAACCAGAAGACGTGAGTCTCCAAGCTGAGTTATGTTAAGCTCTTCCCCCAGTCTTTCTCATGCAGTCCCAGCGGCTCTCACATCTCCTAGGAAGAGGGAGGAGGCGAAAACTCAGTCCTCTGGTCTCCATGCCCACGGACCCCACACGTAGCCCAAACCACCCCTTGGCCAGCAGTCTGCCAGCTTCACTGTTCCCCTTACTCCAAGCGGCAGAAAGCACAACAGGAGTAACTCACTCACAGCTTAAATAAAAATAGTTACATATGTTAGGGGGGTGATTATAGTTTGACAACATACATTTCATTTTACTTTTTATACTAATGTTGGAAATTATGCACCAACACTTTTTATTAAATTTATGATATTTTGGTTGACAAAGCAAATGCCTGTGAAAGTTATGAAATGCCACATTGAGATTTCTGTGCAAACATTATATATCTGTATCTCTGATGTAAGTTTTCTCCTAAACCAGTTTTTCTTTCCCTTGCAATTCCTCACTGCCAAATAAATGTATTTCCAGCTGTATCTGTGGGAAACAAATAGTGTCATGCAATGACCAGCTAGGAAATGCACACCTGTCATAAACTAAAGAGCATCTCATGGGATATATTGTATTCCGTTCCCAACTTACCAAGAAACGATACAATGGAAAAAATGGATTGGTGTCAGCTACCAGATGTTTTCAAGCCTCTCTAATTAGGTAAAAATTAAACAACTGCTATGTTCTATATTACAGATATTTTGCAGATGTGTAATTCACATAAACATACAGAGTCTGATTTTCATTTACACTGAGGCCTCTTTACACTGCTTTGGCATCACAACATCGCTTAATATTGGTGTAAGTTACTTACATTTGCATTTTAAGTTCCTTTTATACTATGAGATTTTAATAATCAATTGCACATAAGCATATCGGGATCAGGCCCACAGTATGTTGGGGAAGACTTTAGCAAGGAGTCTTGAGGGACACCAGAAGGAAAAAGAACTCTTATTCTCTTTGAGTATTTACATTTCATGTAGAACAAGTCTGCTGAGAATGAATTAGGTTCAATTCATCTGTACTGTACATCTTTGCAAATGTCATCGCATATTTAATTGTAACTGTGATTAATTTGCTCATGAGGAACACAAAATGTTGAGCTATGTTTTCCTTACCCACTCAGCCCTTTTCCTCAGGCTCTGCCCAAACCCCCAAGCTGCAAAAAATTCAGGAAAAAAATAATCAAGTAAATCCTGCTTGTACCAAAACAACAAGTTTCTCATCTTCCAGATTAAAATAAGAGGAAAATTATTATTAGGCAAGGTAAAACGATAAAACTTTAGAAAAACATCTAAGACTGAACTAAGTTCACTGCTTCATTCTGCTCCTAACAATGAAAAGGAAAAAAAAAAAAAGTTCCTGTGTTCTTTCTTAATAAGAAGTCTGATTTAGCTAGCTCATCACAGATACCCTTAAGTAACACATAGATGAAAAGCCATAAGATGAAGGATACTTTGGAAGGTGCATATAATTCTGCTTATAGAAACTGAATATACCTTATTTGTACCTTCACCCCAAGTAATAATTACCAGAACTCTCTGCAGTCAAATATATATTTCTAACCAAATAATTATTTTTTAAAAGACAGAATATCCATTATACAAAGAACTAAAGACAGAAACATGATTGACAATGCTCATCAAGCATTTCTCATACTCCTCAGTCTTGGATGTCTGAGACAGCAACACAATCCCTCCACTAGGGACTCTGCTATTGGAAAGAAAAGCCTGATATACCATATGCTTAAAAGAAAGAATGCCTGGACTGAAAATTATTATTACTACAGAAGATTAGACAAACACACATTCACAGTGTATCATTTTGCACTTGAAGAATACTGAAGCATGGTTATTAATGTATTCAATTTCTTTCTCAGCGTTCCTGAATCATTACTTATCTTTTAGCCATCTGGTCTAATTGTTAATTCTTCTTAGAGATGGGCAGGCATACTGTGTGCTTACGGTAACCATCGCTTTTGGTAAGGATTTTTTTATTAGTATAGGCAGTATATGGCTAAATGATATTGCACTAGTCGAAAGCATTTGGCCAAAAACCTAACAAGAGAGCACATGATAATCCTGATTCAAATGTTGTTTTTTTTCTGTGTTACAAATTGCTCTGAAAAAAGTAATAGGAAGGTGAGTGCTAGTCTAAACTGACTGTTCAACTATATTTGGAAGAGAGTTTTGTGAAATGCAGAGAAGTCTGGTCTGGATTTCTTGTTTCATTTCGTGTTCATTTTGTGAATAAATTCAAAATTACAAGGAGGGGATAGCTTTTACCCCACTTCAGTCTGTGTGGAGCATGAACATGAAGGCTGCCACCTGTTCACGGATAGCATATGCAGAAGTAACCACAAATATGGGCTGACAGTCCAAGGAGAGCCCAGGAGACATCAACAGTTGGGCTACAAACACCACTCCAGTAATACAGGGTACTGCGTAGTGTGCATGCTAGCCTAGAAACACTTACATGTCCTATTCTGCTTCAAGTAGTCTAAGCTGCAGGACATCTAAAGAATGTCTCTTCCCTCCTTTTCTGCATTTCAGTCTCCATGTCAATCTGTATTATCAATACTCTATTTTCATAACTTTTTTGTATCTTTTCTCTTCTTTGCTTACCAATTGTCTCTCCATTTCTCTATACGCCTCCAAAATTTTCCTTAGGATTTTGTTCTACCACTTATCAACCCTCATCTTTCATCAAATCATCTTTCTTCCTTGCAGAAGAATGGGGATACTTTCATGGCATGAGGCAGTGTTATTCAGGTGCACTTGAGCAGGCTCTGGACTGGGCAGCCTGTGTCTGGATGCATTAGCATGCACTACCAGACTTGGTTTTATTTGCTACACCCCAGAGAACTGTAAGTGTAGCTCTGCTGCTTGTAGTGCCCAAGCCATGATGTTTCATGCTAGTGCAACCATTGCTGGTTGCACGTGCTGAACACACCTGCCTCAAGTGCTCAGCCCAAGGATCACCCATGTATTTTCTTGAAACAATGAACCCTCCCAATTCGCTCAGGCATGAAAAAAGCCGCAAGAGTATAATGCAGGTTGAAATACAGGTCACAGGATCAAAACAAAAGACACAGGTATCCTTCCCTCTAGATCCTTCTCTTTACAACACCAGCACCGAACAATTCAATACTGGTAACAAACAGGCTGCATCCATTGCACCAGCTTTTTACTCAGCGGAGGCACTGAAGAGAGCACAAGACTGACAGCTGCATGTTTCCTCACCTTTCAGCAGAGCCTGGCAGTGTTAGTGAGATCTTGGCCTAGGAGATACAGTCAAGGGGATCACAGGGCAGGTGGGAAGGAGCTGCTGCACCCCCATCCACAGCAGGGAGCACGCCAAGCACCCCCACCTCCTGGGTTCCCGAAGGATGCTTCCAGCCTGGCCCCACTCCTGCTCAGCTGCACCTCCCAAGGCCTGTATGAAGACAACAAGCTCCTGCAAGAGGAGTCCCACAGTATGGGGACCAAGCCAAAATACACAGCTCCTTCACATGGAGCAGAGAATTTTCCACTTGTCCAGCAAAGCTACATGTGAACCTGGCAGACAGAGGAACAACTAGTCTGGAGCTGCTGGAAGCTCCTCACAAGCATCTGCATCACTGAATGGCTTTGGGAAATATCAGTAGGACTGTATGGGATGGGAGCCAGGGTAATCTCAGCGGCTATTCAGGAAGGGGAAAGGAAGTTTACCAGCAGTGGTGAATAGTGGGGACAGAGACCTCCATCTCTCCCCGTCTGCCAGCTCAACCATCCAACAACATACTCCTCTTTTCTACAGCACAGGGACAGCCCTCACAGGGGGATATGGCCAGAAAGACCTTTGTGCTTTAATTAGACTGTCCTTACCCTCCCCCACACATTAGACATCTTGATTCCCTCCCTCTCTTCCTCCTCACCGTGCTGCACATCCTCACCAAAGAAAGCATTTCCTTCCTCCAGTAACAGGCCCCTTCCTTCCCTTGGTCACCCCTCACACCACCCCTTCCTACACCCCTGCATTTCCAGTGGCACTGGCACAACTGGGGAAAAGGCTGGCTGAAAAGTCCTCCTTGTACCATGGGGAGAAGGGAGCCAGAGCCAGAAGGATCGCATAGGTTGGACCTGCAGATCCTGCTGCCCTACCAAAGACGAGCACCAGCGACCACCCCTCCAGCAGGGCCCGATCTCCTTGGGTCTTCCCTCTGCAGCAGCACCAGGCATTCAGTGAGCAGATACTCCTCCAACAGCTGTTCTTCCGCAAGAACACCACAGACGGTCAGCAGCCACCGTTTCCTCACTGCCCTTCGTCTCTGTAACCCACTGCCTTAGGCAATCACATCATTTAGGGAGCCCTATGGTTTCACTTCCACCTACTCCTTTTCCCAGCAGCTCACTGAGCCCCCGACCACCCAGCCACCTCTCTTCTGAGCCTCCCCAGCTGGGCCAAACTGCTGTTGGGGGCCCCAGAATGGGCCCAGCTTTTAAGATGCAGCAGCGACAACAACAACAAAAGCATTTGCAAAGGGGTTTAAGTACATCTGGTCCTTTAATGAGTTCATAGCACAGCCCCTCCAACGTGACTGAGGGGATAGAAGTGAGCAGGAATCAAAGGATCCCTTTGTCCTGTACCAGCACCAAATACAATATATCACCAAACCTCAGCTGTCTTAATAACTTCCCTTCCCAAACACACCCTGGGCCTTGTAAAACAAAAAGAGTCATTAGACCATGGGCCTCACCTTAAGGAAGTTTACTGTTGATCTGTAATCTCTTGGTTTTTATCTCTGAGGAAAAAGCAGTGGCACGTCTGGAGGAACCTCTGTCTAAGTCAATCCCTACAGCCCTGTTTGCTTACCCCCACCGTGTGCCTCCTCAAGAGTTAAGCTGTAAACAAGCCAATTCCCACTTTCAGTAAAATTCAAAGAAAGTCTTTGTCGAGCTGCATTGGGAATCTAAAGAGTCAGAGCAAAACCCACAGGCTCCAGTCCTTAGAATGGGTAATTAAATAGGACATCTTTTTTCTTTATTTTTTTTTCTTTTTTTTAGAAAGAGCAGTCCAGTTCTGATTACAGCAATATTTTTATTCTGAATATTATCATTCCTACCACAAAGGAGGACCAGATGGAATTTCTGCTCATGATTGTAAAGCAATTCAACACGTTCATATTGACTGGGTCAATACTGAAGTCCTGAGCCTGAATGCTATCAGTGAGTTAGGCATCAGAAATCCTCTCCTCAAAACAACAGTATTTCATGATGTGTGTAACGCTGAATGTCTGAAATGAAGCATTCAACTGCAAAGAAGAGAGAGATTTTGGAATTTGGTCCGTGATTATGAACACCTTTCTATTGGATTGGTCAATTATCACACATCACATCCCAAGCAAAATAGATCACTAATCTTTTTGCATAAAAGTTTATCTTCATTCTAGCAATACTAATAAGAAATATTAGTAAGAAAAAAAAAAAAATTCTGAAGCCTGTATTACTAAATCATACAGAGGAAACAAAATACAAAATTTAACAAAGATTGTTTTACCTAAGCTTGTTCCAATTGACAAAACAAGTGGATGTGTGAGAGCTATAATTAATATAAGCAATGTTTGAAATTTCTAATCAATTTACAAAATAAAAGTATTTTCTTTGTAAAAGGCTGTTGAAATCTTAAAAAAAAAATCTATTTAGCAAGTTCATCATGCACAGAACCAGAAGTAAAGGGTTTTAAACTGAAGCAAATGAGGTTCACATTAGATAGTAGGTACTGTGAAGCACTTGTAAAAGATTGCCTAAGGAAGCTCAGAGATCTCTATCACTGTAACTCCTGAGAACAGATTAGATAAATTTGGCAAGACTTATATAATATATTCATCCAGCTTTCCTTGTCTCAGGAAGGAACAAATATTTTGTTCAGTGCAGATCACTGTTCTGTGTTGTCACAGCTGTGGTATTAATTTTTAATTACACAGTGTTTACTGCCTAGCACTTAAGAAACGCATATTGTCTGCTTGCGTTTATGCAGCTTCCTTCCCTCATTTGACAGATAAGAGAACAACAGAAAAACTGTCTCATTATAGCCTTTAAAAAATCTATAGCAAAGTCAAAGATTCAGGAGTTTCAGCTCCCACTGTCATATTCACTAATGGGATGTAATAGCTCTTCATAATGGGCTAAGCAGAGCCAGTTGGGTTCTAGAGGCATTAACTCAGAATTTACTTGCTATGGTTGGTTTGTTTCAAACAAAGTATCATTTAAAGCAAGCCTTATTTTTTTTACCGATAGCAGCTGAACTTGCATAGACATTCCCTCTGTCATCATCTTGACATCATTCTACTGACAGCTTCATGAGTTGACCACAATGATGCTACATGTTGCATGCAATGGAATAGGGAAATGAAGAATTCAGCTTTTACAGGAAAACTTTAGAGGAGAAAAAAATAACTAAAAAGCTCTTTTAGGGACTTGTGCAACTTTAGCACCTTAACTGATTCAAAATACATTTTTCAGATTTTTATCAAAGGCACTCATAAAACTGCCTAACGTCGACTCATTAAGAAAAAAAAATGCCTTTTTTTGATCCTATGCTTCCATTTATTTTTTCTTTAAAAAACAACATAGGTAATATGTGGAAGGCTTTGATTTTCACACAGAATTGCATTAGAGGTCAACTCAACTGCATTTGCGTTTCAAAAAACAAACAAAAGACCCACTTTCAATACATGAAGTTCGTCTTAGGAATGGTTTAGTATTTCAAGAATCACATTTGATAGAATTGTGATAAAGTGTACTAGAAACAAAACACAGGAAGCTACCGATGAATGATGCACAGGTAATGAACTTGCAGAAAAAAAGCTTTGAAAGCAAAACCTAAAATAGTGAGAATTAAAGAGCTATTAACAGGACATATGAAAGTTCTGAGATAACATAAAACAAACCTGAAATACTTAGAAGGTGCATTAAAGGCATGGAAACAACCTGCGTTCTGATTCACCACCATCAGTTTACAGTCTTTTCTGGCTCTGTACACCCTAGGAGTATTTTCCTAAAAAGTCGTCTGCTGAATTGAATGCTGGGAGGATGGAAAAACTCAACATTTATTATATTATTAGAAACCTGAACTTCTTGGATCTGTCTCTTTGGCTATATTTGCCAAGAAGCATAATGCACTGGAAAAATAATTTGAAAGTTAAGGAACATTTAACTGACAATGACATTGTTTTCCATTTTGGTTACAAATGTTTTAAGGTATTTCTAGGTTTGCTGTTACAGGCCTTTTATTTTAGTACCATCATCATATCCTATCACATAATATATATTAGCATGCTCAATACATTTGTTTGCACAAACAGTGGTGCATATTTCAACACTTCCCTTCAACAGTTTTCTCCAGCTAATGAGTTAATCGTAACTGTACCCAAGCTTGTACATTTGAGCTTTTTTTAAAAAAAAATTGTGTCTGCTTTAAGTTGTACTTAATCTAACTGCTTCATAAGACACTCCTCATTAAGAGTGACAGTAAAGGATATTCCTAGGAGTACAAGAATGGTCTGTGTGGAAGCTGAGGTCCGTATCTGTACAAGGGCCACCTCAGGCCATACTGTATCAGTAGTTTTGGCTCCTGGGCTACACCTAACAAAGCTAAGTTAGATACTTAGGGCCTTAACGAAGGAGGAAGAAATTGATGCTCAGAAGCAATATTCACACAGCCAACAGGCTATAGATGTTGAACTTTCAGAAGTCCCATGCGTATATGGGACCACAGTTTTAAACTCCAGCAGGGACTGAGCTCCCCCAGAACATGTCTATGGGCATGGGAGCATTGACTTCCCCCTTAAAAATACTTTCATTTTTGTAATAAAGTCAGCAGTAGTGGTGTCTACCTCTTTGCAAGACATGATTAGAGCATTTTTCCATCCGAGCTTTTTTAAGCCACACCTCATATTTTGCCAGAGACCGTCATAACCAGACATTCCTTGGTTGGGGAGAGAGACAGACAGACCGACCACTTTCCATTCCTAACATGGACCAGGATAAAAGGCATGTATTGGGTAAGAGGAGACCCAACATAAGAGCCCACCATGATTCTGCAGCCCAGCAGCAGGGGGATTGACCTTTGATGGGGAGGAGTTTTGGATCCCAATCCCACTTCCACAAGATGTTTACATATTTTAATCTAATAAATTATTAATTCAAAACACACAAGCAGTCCCAAAATACAGAGAGACACAATTAAATGAGATGAATAGCAGGCACCAGAGGCCACGAACTACAGTACTTGTCTTTAATTGTTCACTTTGACAGTTTATTCTGGAGTGTTTGCATATACAGATTAGCTGACAACATACAGGTGCCAGCTTGAGTAAGAAGGAGTGAGATGATCAGTAAGGCTTAACGTATCATAAATACGTGGGGCCACTTTTCAGGAAATGATCCTGAAAAGGATTCTTACTATGAGTCACTGAGACAGTAAACTAGGAATAGCACCCACACACAAAAAGAAGCACTCGAAACCAAACGAGAAGAGACAATAACAGAACAATAACATTAGTGCAAGACATTTCTTCTTCAGTTTTTTCCCCTTCTTTCCAGTGCTATCACTAACAGATGAACGTATAAGGTGCTCAGCTATCATAGATTTCAGCAAAGGTTGTGTATTTTATCAAAAAAGCTAACAGTAACAAAAGCATGTATTTAAATAAAATTCAGGCCTTCTAACCAATGAAGAAAAGACAGAAAGATTTTTTTTGTAGTGTACCTTCAAAAATAGACCCTGGTAACAAAAAGCTACATTATAGTTCATGCTAGTTTAGTCATAAGACTATGACAAGCAATGGAGATAGGTGGGTATGAGGAAATAAATTGACTGTTAGGCAGACAGGTGGAAGAAGAAAGAGTAATAAAGTATATTTCTCCTCACTTTGTACTCTTATGAACAAACGTCTGTGATAGTCTCCTCCAGTGGTTTACCACGACTGTTGGTAAACACCACCAGTGGCAGTCAAAGTGGTACATCACAGTGAAGTAACCTGGAGAACTGTATTCCACCCACGGAAGCAGCAGCTCATGAAGAGGTAAGCGACCAGCTCAGGGACTGAATGAAGGACGTGATAATTCTGAAGCCCACCAAAATGAAAATAAGCCAGTCTGTAACATAATGCATTTCCTTAGGCTCTTCTGGGAAAGGGAGGACAAGAAACCTGCATATCAATTTGTCAACACAACCCTCTAATAAGGTTTACTAAATCTGATCTATAGCGGTTTTGACCTAGCACTGTACTTTCTATCAGAAAGTCTCAGTGGAGCATGGCAGAAACACCAAGTTTAAGTATGGAAACAGGAAGTCCAACTTGAAACAAGACAAGTCACAACCAGCAGAAAACATTGTATATACTATTTTGAGTTAATACACTGAAAGGATTAAGCCAGGTGTTCTCCTCTGATTTAGCTGTTACAAGGGCAGAAAGAGAGAGGATTTATTACTGTCTAATCTTGAGCCAGTCTAACCTGTCAGGCAGTAAAGGATTATTTCAGTACCTGGATTCATCCCTTGTTTCCTGCCCTTCCCTTCTTCTTCTTCTACCAAGTTCAAGGGACACCCTCTTTCAGAGATGATGGTGGAAAAGCCTACCAGGAAAGACACCCAAGCAGCAGTGGAGAGCTGTTCCAGCAGCAGCAACAGGAGACAGGCACTGATTTGCTGTATTTAAAAAAGGAAAACAGAATTAAGACAAAGACCTGCTAAAACACATCCAGTGAAATGCCTATTGATGACCATGGTCAAACATCGGAAGTGTAAGACCTGGAGTCTAGTGTCACAGGCTCCAGGCCTAATTATGCTACAGAACAAGATGGGTGATTTGGTAACTGCAGCTGTGTCAACACCTCAGTTTTCCAATCTGTAAAACTGAGACAGTTAGATCAAGCTAATCTGTACAGTATTTTGAGATCTAGGGGAGTGCATGCTATGGAGAAGCTCAGCTATCATAGATTTCAGCAAAGGTTGTGTATTTTATCAAAAAAAATCAAAAATATTACCTTGCACTAACTCTGAATGGGAACTGGATCTAGTTCATGTGGCAATTAATTTTGGTTGGTTGGTTTGGAGGTGCCCAGTACCAGCAGCAACTGTAGACCTGGGCTGTTTGGGACCCAACCTGGTAGGAAGCAACCTCACAGCCCTGAAGAGAGATTTTACATGGTGCATGCAATGAAACCAGGCTCAGTGCATGTGAGTGTAAGGTTGCCCTACCCAGGCATGAAAAGCGGGCTACATCAGACTTTCCAAGCACGTAGGGATTAACTGCACAGAAGGTATCTCACTCAGCACACCACAGAGGTGCAAGTGTGGGTCGACTGTGGCTTCACAACTCTTAAGACCAGGACTGCTAAGTTTTGTTTCCCACAAATGTCCCAGCAGCCGCACTTCACCGTTTCCCTTCAGGCTGTCCCTGATTGCAGTCCAACACAGCCAAGGGAAGGGATAATGAGGAAACTTCCACAGAGGGAATGTATGTTGTTACATAAATGCTTCCATAGGCCTGACTACTGTTTCCTGAGAAAGGAAACTCCATTCATCAAGTCTGTAATAAACTGACATCTCATCAGCAGGGGAAAGAAGAGGAAGGCACTTGTGAAGGGAGAAATCTGTCCCTCTACGTATACGAACTGTTTTCTTTTGCATGCCTAATCTGTGAGGTGACTAAAGTTTTACCCACTAGTGTTATAATACTCACATGGGAAACATTAAGTTAAATATTGCAAAATTAAAGTGTAAGGGTTATTGGAAACTAGAGCCGAGCAAAATATTAGAATTTTCATCCTGGGGGAAATTCTAATATTTCAACATTTGTTTTCTTCCAAAATTAGGATGGAAATGTTGAAATACCTCTTTTTTCATAGAATGAACATGTTCTCAGCCACTTTGACATTAAACTGAGTTTGACAAAGGTGTTACAACATCTCCAGGGAATTGTTGTTAAGGTACCATGTACTTAGAATCATGTTAACAGGGGATATTTTAGTTGGGTTATTGAACCAAAGCCATAAAAAAATGCTTGGGGTCAGGCAGAATATTCATTTAGTCTTTTTCTTCTTTCAGGTTATTTAACCCTTGCATTCCCATTAGCAAAAAAACCTAAAAAAAAAAAAAAAAAAAAAAAAAAAGAAGAAAAAAAATTGTTCTATTCTGAAAGGGAAACAAGAGAGACCTGGATAGGCTGGAGCAATGGGCTGTAACCAATTGTATGAGGTTCAACAAGGCCCAAAGAGTGCTGGTGAACGGAGTTCAATCCAGCTGGAGGCCGGTCACAAGTGGTGTTCCCCAGG
>VYZW01016190.1:1475-54893 GCA_013401315.1 Balaeniceps rex | reverse complement strand
GGCTCTCGGGAAAAGGGGGCTCCGGGGGGGACGGGCCAGGAAGAGCCCCGGGACTAGATGCGCCCGAGAGGATGAGCTTCCCGAGGGGGGATGACGCCGGTGTGCCTGCGGGCTGGAGAAGCCCAGGAGGCACGGCCCCAGTGTGCGGGGGGGGTCTGGCCGCGGTGCCCCCGGGACCAACAGGTCCCCCGCTGTGTGCAGGAGAAGTGCATGGACAAGCCAGGTCCGAAGCTGGACAGCCGGGCCGAGACATGCTTCGTGAACTGCGTGGAGCGCTTCATCGACACCAGCCAGTTCATCCTGAACCGGCTGGAGCAGACACAGAAGTCCAAGTCAGCCTTCTCGGAGAGCCTGTCCGACTGAGCAGGACCCGTGCCCCGGGGGACTCCGGCCAGCCCCCCCCGAGGCTGGGCCCTCTGCCGTGCCAGCTCCCGGTCACTCTGCCACCTGAATGAGCCAGGATCAGCTCTGGGGTTTAGGATTTAATTAAATGCCAGTCTTGGGGAAGTTGCAGCCAGATGAGAGCCCATGACAGAGGCACGGTCACTCCTCCTCAGGGTGACCTGCTGCTCTCGGCGCCACGCGCCAGCAGCCATCTTTGTGCTGGGACTCCGGAGCTACCGATGCTATGCAGGGAGCATTTGGAACGCACCTGCTCAGCTGAACGGAGGGGTGGTGATGCTTGCGTCAGGGGATGCTCCCAGGGCTGATGTGAATCTCAGCTCTGGGCGAGGCCAGCCTGTGACCACTGCCTTAAACGGTGCTGCACCAAACACTCCTGGGTAGATGCTAACAAGCCCTAGAGGCGCCATCGCTGTGCAGTCCGGTACAGCTGCCCTTAGCAAAAAAAGCTTGTTGGGCACAGTGATATCCCAGGCAGTGTCGCTACTGGAAAATACTTTCAGGCTTCCATAGCTAAATCATTCATGTGGCCGTGACAAATTTTCGAATTGCAGCACAGCTCTGTCAATACTGACTTGCTCCATTAACTGCTTTCCCCTCGTCAATATAATAAATATTAACTGGGTCAATTTTTAACACGAGATTCTCCTTTGTTCAGGTAGATGACCACTAAGAATTGAAAATCTGGCCTTCTTGTCACTCTCCCTCCTTCCCAGTGATCCTGTTTATTGCAAAATTAGGAGGGAGGGGGCATAATTGTCTTCTGGCTAGGTGGTCTGCTCTGAATTCTGATTTGTTGCTCAATTAATTTGGGCCCATGAATCAAACTTGTTTCTGGGAGAGGCTGTGGCCTTTCCTTCTCTTCCCCAAAGGGTTAACAGCTCCTGCTGTCCTGTAAAGGATTAGTTTCTTTAGGGAGACTAAATGCAGGAAATAAGTAACCAGTTACTTTATAACCTCATGCACCTTTACCTGTGGAGATCACTGGAGAGAGGCCTATGGCTGTGTCTTCTGGACCTCTGCCCCCAGGACGCAGAGAGGAGCTTCTAACTGGAAAAAACAACAAACTACTGATCCGCCCTCTGGAAAGGCAGCGTCGCATTTCAGCAGTGTTTACGTACAGCATGGCTCTGGGAAGCCTGGAGTGACACCCTGACAGTGGCTTGGAGCTCTACACAGGAACCTGGTAAAGCAGTTCTGCACACGTCCATTTGCCGTGGGTAGCTGGACAGGGAGTGCGAGTTCCTAACACAGGTGGCTGGTAGCCAGCAGCCTTCCTGGGAACAAATTCAGCATGTGTTAAACAGAGCTATGCAGATGTAAACCCATGTAAGTGAGGACACAGCTGTCTAGTTATCTTTCAGAAACTTACCTCAATAGGTAAGGACTCTTAGGTCACTCCTGTTCCCACAGTAAGCAATTCCCTCCCCTGTCCCTATCTTGAGTTTCTCTTGAGCATCCTCACAGTTCTTCCTGCTGCTGTAATCCTTCATGCCTTTCATTACTGGCCCACGTCTCGGTACAAATGTATCACTAACCACTCATTAACCGAACAAATTGGTCTTTAATAGAATACAGTAAGCAGGTGCTTCATCAACCTGCACAGCAGACGTTGTGTGAAGAGGTTGGTCCCTCCATAAGAGCCACAGCAGCATATGGCAGCACCACTGAAGTTTTCCAGTTTTGGCTGTATTCTGTTCTTGGATGTGAATCTGTAAATAAATTCTAGCAGAGTGAGCAAAACAAGTACTTGACAGAGGAATTTTTGAATTAATATTCTAGGTATGTCATCTTTAAAGCCAGACATGCATCTTCTCCGTGTAATCTTAGCACCAGATTATTTTGTAACTGTTAATCTTCTAAGTATATTTTTAAAAAATGCTGTGAGGCCTCCCCAAATGCGTGGTCTTTGCATTCAGTAAGGGTTAACACTCTGTTAGTGCAGCGGGCCTCTGTGCAGCTGAAGCCTGTGTCCTGATGAGGGTGGATCTATTCTTCATGTAAAAGAACAGTGAAGAGGCACCGGATCCCAGGAACTGGGTGGTTCCCAGGACTCCTGTCTGTAGCCACAGGAGGCTGCTGTCCCTGTCAGCCTCCTGGCAGTGGCAGATCACCCATCTCGTGCCTGGGGCAGGCAGACGTTAACTACTAACTCCTGCTAATGCAGCAGTAGCTAGCAGCAGCTGAGGCAGCATGTTCAACCTTGCAGTGGAGCTGCTTAGCAGTCAGAGCAGAAAGCTAGCAGCTGAGATGTTTCCTCACACGCTTTCACCTTCCTCGTCTGCACTCTGAGAGCCTTTGTCCTCCAAGGGCAGAAGAGGCTGGTGCTGACATGACTGATGTCTGTCTGCACTCCTCCATGAAGCGTGCAGGTCCGCCCTGCCTTGCTGCAGGAAGAGGGGCAGGAGGTCGGGGGTGAAGGGCATGTCCCTGAAGGCGTGCAGGAGGAAGATGCCAGACACGATGGTGAGGAAGCCGCTGATGGTACCGATGATGTTGTCTAGCACCATGTGTTGCCACTCCTTGAAGAGGATGGCAGAGCACATCATGACTGCTGTGGTGAACAGCACATAGTAGACAGGTGTGACCATGGATGTGTTGAAGATGTCCAAGGCTTTGTTCAGATAGTTGATCTGGACGCTGATGCAAATCACCAAGCACACGAGCAGCACCCAGCCCAGTGGTTCTTTCAGGACCGGCTTCCCAGAAAACAGTTCTTTCAGGGCAATCCCCAGGCCTTTGACACAGGACACAGAAAGTGAGCCAATGGCAGAGCAGACCAAAACATAAACCAGGACGTTGCTCTGTCCATAACGGGGTCCAGCCACAAAGATAAGCAGAAGGGAGCTCACCAGGACACACACAGCAAATACAATGAATCCTTGGGGAAAGAAGAATTAAAGAGCTCTATCAGAGAACGGTAGCACCAGTGAGAGATGTAACTGAACAGCAAGTAGAGATGGAAGACAGGCGAGTAACTGCCCCGTCAGTCTGTCTTTTTAGCCTCCACCTGTAGGGATCAGGGTTGGGAAGCAGACTTGGTCTCCAGCCTGAGCAAAGTTGCAGAGACAACAGCTCTTTACAGTGCTGATCACAGCACAGCCCCACAAGTCAGCCTGTCAGGGGATACAGCCGCCCATGCTGGAAGGTGTAGGGGCACGCCAGGCTCTACAGCACTAGCGGAGGTGGGGGCTTGTTGACCAGGAAGACAAGGGGGCACAGCTCTGCAGGAGGCCCAGGAGGGTGGCAGAAGGCTTGGGAAGCCCTAGCTGAACTCTGTGGGCTGTGGTGGGATAAAGAGGAAAGCGCCACATCACAGGAGTGTGAGGCCCTGTCAGAGTGCTCCCTCTAAAGAGCAGCAGCATCTACCTGTTACTCTGCTTTGCTCTTCTCCCTGTGCTTCCTTCCTCCATCTCTGGTGGCTTATTCTGCCATTCATGCTATTGCCCAAATCATATTCTTGCAACCTGATTCATCCTCTAACATAAATATTGGGACTACTTGATCTTGGGCATAACTCCTTGAATCAGTCACTCATCTTTGCCTGAAGTTCCTCCTCTGTCTTCCCTCAGCCACACCAGTGCCACCCTCCTGTACAGGAATTCCCTCTCCTATCCTGGCACTGCCACAGGCCAACCCCTTCTGCTAGCAGTTGCAGTTAATTCCCATGCTCTTCAGTTTTTGCATCTATACCTCATAGACAGTACAAAAAAAGCACACTAGGTAACTGTTAATGACCCAAGTTCTCATCCTTGCTTTGGCACAGACCCAGTGACTTGGGAGCATCACTCAGACTCCCTCTCTGTGAAGTGGGGCTCCCGTCTGCTTTTTCATCTGGGGTGAAAAGGACTTGACAGTGCTAAAAAGCCATTCTGAAGCTGACATGTCCCCCTATGTTTTGAGCTAGTTAATAAGGTGTAAATCCTCTGAGCACTTGCATTAAATGCTGTTTGACTGTCACCAATCTTTCATATTTAGAGTGCGGAGACCCCAGCCTTTTCCCACCACAGAAGACAACCCACAAGCTATCCTGGACACAGGGGAATGTCTCCTCCACTGGTGCGCAGAACAAGAAACTCAGAAGAACAAGCTCAATTACCCTTTAGTTTAGTCCTTCCCAATCTAACCAAGTTGTATCCTGCCTTCTACTGTCATTTCCAAGCCTGAAGTTGACAGGATCCCTTTTATTTAAGTACCTGGATCTTTCAGCTTCTCTGCCATTGACTCCAGGCTGGAAACCTCTTCTTCCTGCGGAGCATGGACCACCATCACCGTGGAGCCCAGGATACTCAGGATGCAGCCAATCTTCCCATGAACATTCAGTTGCTCATTCAGGAAGGTGGAAGACAGAACTGCACTGAAAGATAGTAAAAAAAACCCCAAGCCAATTATGCCAAGGGATGGAGTACCTGAGGGAAGAGGCAGAGGAAAGCAGAGCAACTGCTTTCCCCACTAAGGGGTGGTAGGTGAGGTAAGGGTGTTTCTGAGGCTGCTTACCTAACAAGGACACTTAGAGCACCCAGTGGAGTTACCAGCGTTGCAGGGGCAAAGGCGTAGGCAGCAAAATTTGCTGCTTCTCCAACTCCCACTGCAAGACAAACTCTGTCAGGTGAGCATCAAAGTAGGAGCAATTCAGCATAATACAAGTTTGGGTGCAGTCAGAAGAGAGCCTCAGTTTCCACCCGAGCATCCCATGTTTCTCTGAGGTATGTCGTGCAACCAGGAAAGAACAGCACCAGCAAGAACAAGTAGAAGCCCGATATAGGTTCTCTTGGGAAGAGAAGGTTCATGGTTACTCATTAGTGGTTATGCTAAGGTGATCCTTAGTCACACGTGGCTGTGCAGCTGAGCAGTAACCACAGAAAAATATTTCCATAATGTCCTCAAAGCTGAAAGGAGTTTTGACCCATTTTGTATTTCTAAGTCATGTTTTTCTCCTGGAACAGCTTTTACAGCTTTTTAAAGGGTACATCAAGTACAGTTGGTTATTAACGTTGGAAAGTGTAAAATAGAGCTGCTGAAATTGCTGTAGCACCAAACCCACTGTGCTGGATGCGCCATTATAACTGTTATAATCATCTGGGCAGGCCATTTCAGAAGCACTTAATCCAACCCAGTTAGACCAGCTCCTCAACTCCTATTTAGCAGAGAATCCTGGTAATGCATGAGACTTTAGAATATTTTAATTAGATTAACAACATCCTCAGACACTCAGATAAAAATAAAGCAGTCAAACAACGATCATAATAAAACACGAAAGCAACTGGAAACAATGACAAACACACACAAACACACAAGTGTATCTTGCTATGGTTTCAGAGCGGGTACTTACTGCACAGCAGCCCTGCCCACCAAAGCCATTCTTGCAGGTAGGCGTGACCTCCTTGCCCTAAATAAGGAAGAAAGAGTAACATGAAACCTCAGAGGAAGCTACACAAAAGGCTTATTATCCTGCCAGAACTGCCTCAGAGAAGCAAGCAGGAGCAGTCTGATCTCCTCTATGTGCAAGGGTCTGCCTGCTTTGTCACATATTGGCCTGACCCAGATATGGGCAAGCACTGATTCTTTTACCCTAAAAGGAAAGATTTTATCCTCTGGTTCTCCCGCGTTTGAAAGACAGCAGTTTCAAGAACGCGTGAGTGGTTATAGAAACGTGTCTTTGTCGGCTATGGGCGATGGCTGGCTATCCCTGTGGACAAAGTCTACTTTTAGACCAAAAAGCCCCACAAGCAAGGAGGGGGGCGGCCAAGGCCTAACGCTGGCCGGACGGCCCGGGTGGAGGCTGACGCGGCCTGCAGTGTCCGGGGAACGCGCCTCGGGGGAGCAGCCGCAGTGGCAGCCCGGGGGCTGTCTGCCCACGAGCCAGAGGCGGCGACGACGGGCCGCTCGTAGGGGAGGCACCGGGGCGTTCTGTCCCCCCCACCACCCCTCCCGGCCCGGGGCCAGCGGTACCTGCCCTGGCGCGGCCGCGGCGGCACAGCCGGAGCAGCCCCTTCTTCTTGAGGATGAAGCTGCCGCCGATGAAGGCGCTGGAGGCCAGGGCCAGGCCCAGCCCCACGTAGAAGCCGGGCCGCCCGCCCGCGCCCCCCATGGCGGCGCCGCCGCCGGCGGCCGCCGCTTCCGGTGCGCCGCCAACACCCTTCCCCGGCGCCGGGCGGAGGGGAACGGGCGGTGCGGGTGGGGGAGCCTATGCCGGCGCACCGGGCCTGGCTTCCGCTCGGGGCCGCCGCGGGGCGCGGGTGAGCTGGGCCGGCGGGGGCTCCAGCAGTGCGGTGTGGGGCTGGGGCACCCGTGAGCGCCGGGCAGGCCCTGCCGGGGGTGTCATCCCGACAGCAGCGCAGCCCCGGAAAGGCCCCAGCTCTCCCCACCGCCGCCCCTGTGCGGGACGCCCGTGGGCGAGAGCCTGGCCCTGGGGGTGCTGGGCTGGGGTTACCTTGTAGGAGCCTTCTTGGCGACGAGGTAATCGCATCTCGTTCTCCAAGCTGAAGAAGAAGGGATGAGTAAGAGCAAGGACGATGCTCCGCATGAGCTGGAGAGCCAGTTTGTGCTGCGGCTGCCGCCGGTAAGAGCCCGTTTGGACTGGTACAGCTGAAGTGGCTGCCATCATGTTTTACACACAGCTCAGTCCGGTTTGCTTGGCGAGCACGGGGGTTGGGAGAGGGATTAGCAAGGCGGGTGAAATCAGTGGGAAATCTGCGGACCTGGCAAGGGACATGGAAGGGGCAGGATGCTTTTGGCCTTGGGTAGCCCATTCCCACTCATTTGAACAGATTTTCCACAGCCTTCTCTTGAGAGGTGCTCCTGTGACCCAGAATAGGAGGCTCAGAAAACAACTTAGAGGATTAGGGAGGAAATTTCTGTAAGGGTATTGCTGTA
Organism: Balaeniceps rex; assembly: GCA_013401315.1. Taxonomy (NCBI): domain Eukaryota; kingdom Metazoa; phylum Chordata; class Aves; order Pelecaniformes; family Balaenicipitidae; genus Balaeniceps; species Balaeniceps rex. Next base: position 47,615 of record VYZW01016190.1, on the reverse strand, counting down.
GCAAGTGCTCGATCTTCAGTTGCTATGGCTGTCAGTGCACTTGATGCTATTTGTTAGGTAGCTTAAAGCTGAGACTGTGTCATGCTGAGACCACGACAGCTTGGTGAGGGGAGCTGTAACTTCCCCCAGAGCTGTGGTTCTCTGGAGGGTATCTCTGTCAGTGGCCTTGCACCACTGTCACAGCTGTGTTGTGTCAGGGGATGTGAAGGGCACTGGGAATAGCAGAGCCACAGGGTTAACGTGTGGTATTGGGAAGAGGGTGCAATTTTCTCTGTGGCTCTTGCAGCTGGTTTTTTGCATTGGGATGGCAGGGGTGTTTAAAGCTGGGTAGGTTGGACAGAAGCCTTTGGTGATTCTCGGAGGAAACACACCCAGTCCTGACGTAAGCCTGTCCAACTTTCCCAGGAATATGCTTCCACTGTGCGGCGAGCGGTACAGTCCGGGAATGTCAACTTGAAGGACAGGCTCACCATTGAGCTACATGGTGAGTGAGCAGGATCAGGGCATCCTAAAACTCCTCTGACTGTCCACAACTGAAGCTGTGCAACTTGCATGTGTTTTTCCATGAAATTTCTGCTGCTCAGGAATCTGTTGCTCAGTTTAGCTGTTTAGCCACAGCACTAACCTGTCCTATGGCTTTCCGCAGCGGATGGGCGCCACGGGATTGTCCGCGTAGACCGGGTGCCACTGGCGGCCAAGCTGGTGGATCTGCCCTGCATCATCGAGAGCTTAAAAACCATTGACAAGAAAACCTTCTATAAGACAGCGGATATTTGCCAGGTATGGGCTGTCCTTCTTGCCTGCCCCAACAGCCTTGCTCCCCTCTCCAGGAACAGCTGGACACCTAGTATAACATGGCCAATTTCTGTATTCTCGCAATATTAGCAGTTTAAAATTCCCCACTCTGCTTGGTGTTTAGAAAGCCCATTTCTGAAGCATGAAATGTGATTGTCCTTGTAGCAGCTTAACTGCTGCTGTTTTAGATATGAACTGAGCTGGGTGTGAAACGTTGTGTTTCTCATACCCCATGCCTGTGAATCCCTTTGGCTCACAACATGCAGTGGGCAGTCACTGTTTATTTTCCAGAAAAGCTTCCACATCCTTTTGTCCTTGCGTTACGATAAGCACCCTTTGTGTTTATGTGGGGATTCCAGATGCTTGTTTGCACTGTGGATGGTGATCTATACCCCCCTTTGGAAGAGCAAACTGTGAGCACTGACCCCAAGGCAAACAAGAAGAAGGACAAGGACAGAGAGAAGAAATTCATCTGGAACCATGGCAGTGAGTAGAGGCTGTGCCAAACCCCTCCATGCCACCACCCCAGTGTCCCCACAGCTGTGCAGGGCACTCACCACTGCCATGTCCTGGCTGTGCTGCTGCTCCGTTTTCAGTGGTCTCTCTGTTCCTGAAGGGATCTTCTCCCTTTTGGCACGCAGCTCTCCCATTAGGCCATCTGCCTGACACATGCAATCTGTTTCCTCTGTCACAGTCACTCTTCCCCTGAAAAATGTACGGAAGAGACGATTCCGGAAGACAGCTAAGAAGAAGGTGAGTTGCTTCTCACACAGATGCAGATGCAATAACCAAGGGATAGGAAGGCAGAGACATTAGAGCTGTAACTGTCTATTAGTCTAGAAAACATGTAATTTCTTAACATTGCTTCACATGTTTCCTTGCCCGAGATGAGGGTGAAGGGAGGGTAGTAGATTTAAACACTTCTTTGGGTGCTTCCTCCATGTTTTCCAAGATGCTCCTTGAGGGGAAAATCCTCTGTGCAGAGAACTGCTGGCTTCATTCCTGTGGCTGCCTTGCCATAGCACATCTCTTTCTGCTCATAGAGAAGAAAGGAAGACTTGCATGGAAATGAGGCTTCACTCATTCCTGCTTTCCCAGCTGAAATCTCTCTATGCATGGCCCGTTCACTTCCCCAACAAGCAACACTACAAATAGAATAACTGTCATGTCATCTGGGGGAGTGACAACAGATGGAGTTCAGAAACTGGCTCTGTGCATATGCACAAGCCAGGCAAGGTGTTGGGGAGCTGCAGCACCATGAGGCTGGGAAGACTTGGTCTTCTCTGCTTTGCAGTTTCTGAGAATAGGATGGAGTGCTATTTTGCATGACATTTGGGAAACAAATTACTTGAGACATTCTTATAGCCCACAGGAGAGATTTGATGTCCCTGCATTAAGATTCCTGGCTTAATTTAAAAGTGAAAAATGAAACCACCTTTTGAGTGAGATGGGAAGGAGTTGAGTTGACCATCCATCAGGAAACAGCACCTCAAGGACTTTCTGCATACACATGGAAAGTCTTATTTCATAAGTAGTATAAGTAGAAAAGTGAGAGTATACAACTCATCAAGGAGCTCTGTACAAAAAAGATGGATTGCTTTCTAGAGGTACATAAATTACTTCTAGGGTGAGCATGAGCAAAGGCTGAGCAGAAAGCATAAAAGAAGAAAGGCTTGAAACAGGGATCTGTCCAGAGGTGGAGGAAGTTGACCAGCACCAGCAGCCTGCACAAAGCATTTAACAGTGTCTCTGTTCTCTTTCCCCTCTCTGGCCCAGTATATTGAGTCTCCTGATGTGGAAAAAGAGGTGAAGCGTCTCTTGAGCACAGATGCTGAAGCTGTCAGTGTCCGTATCCTTTTAGGAGAAAAAAAGCTCAAGTCGGGGACGGGACACTATGGGTGACCTGGGGGTTGTGGAAAGGAGAGACAAGTTCAGCTTTGTGTGGGTGTGAGAGACTGGGAGATAAGCACACAGGGGGCACTGAAGTTTTGGAGCTTCATCTTTGCCTTGTTCAAAGCTCATTGTTTCTTCATGGTGACCTTTCTTGCAGGCTGTACTATTGTACTGAGCAGGAACTTAAGTAACAGCAGAGGAGAAGTCATCAAAAAAGGGGGCTGGGGTGGTTCATCCTGGATATCCATAGCTGCAAGGCCAGACTTGTTGGACGGGCAGTGATCTCCTGCAGTTTTTAGCATTTTTCATCATACTGCATCTGTTGTGTTCCTCTTTTTCCTTTGACTCATCTGCTCCTGCTGTCAGGCTGGGAAGTCATTGCTGAAGATGAAACAAAAGAAGTAGACAACCATGGTTCGCTCACCAGCCTGGACATCTCCTCCCCAGGGATGTCGGGACATAAGCAAGGCCATGGCTCAGGTGCAGTGGGGAAGGCTATTGTTTTCTTTCTAGCCATTAAGTAATCAGTTGGGCCCATTCTCTCTGGGGTAAGCCCTAACCAGAGTGAAGGAGAGAGGGCATTGAGAGAGGCATCCTGTACTGACATGGTCCCTGGCAGGCAAAGGGTGCTGGAAGGTCATCAGCTGTGTTTTTCCTCTTCCCTTTTGGACCTCCCTAGAACATGATGAACTGCGGGAGATATTTAATGACATCAGCAGCAGCAGCGAAGATGAAGATGAGAGGGATCATCATGATGACGAAGACCTGAACATCATAGACACTGAGGAGGACTTGGAGAGGCAGCTGCAGGACAAGCTGAATGAGTCTGATGGGCAGCAACAGGAGAATGAGGGGTCCAACCAGATAGGTGAGTGGGTGGCAGAGCGCAGCAGAATCACCAGGGTCAGGCAGACTGTGCTGCCCAGCTCTGCTGCTGCTCTGGGTCTGAGCTCACTCTCTCTTCCAGTCATGGGGATCCAGAAACAGATTGACAACCTGAAAAGTAAACTCCAGGAGACCCAGGACAGGAGGAAGCGCCAGGAGGATCTCATCGTGAAAGTGGAGAACCTAGCCCTCAAGGTGAGAGGTCTCCTGGGGTCTCTTCAAGTCTTCTGCTTAGCACTGACTTGCCGTTAGATCCAGCAGACTGATTCAGCTGCTGGAAAAGCCAGGGGCCTTTGCCTGCTGGGTTAAAAATTTTGGTGTGACCATACATGCTCCAGTATTTCCCCACGGAGGCAAAGCAATCCATGAAACTGCAGGAGATAAGGGGGCTGGTTGTCAGTGCAGCTTGGGGCTTGCTGCACCATTTGACATGTTGTGCCAGCACCCATTCAGCTGAGAACATGTTGGTAACTGTGGTCTGGCATGTTTGTCTCTGCAGACTCGTCTCCAGGCTGTGCTGGATGAGTTCAAGCAGCAGGAAGAGCGAGAGAAGCAGCAGGTGAGGAAACTCACACAGTGGAGTGGGAAGGACTGGGGCACGACATGGTTCTAGGCTTGGCCTCTGACAAAGTTTCCTGAATCTTGTACCACACCAGCTGCTTTGAACTCCAGTGTTACAGGTCAGGTGTGGTTGTAGCTCATCTGTACTTGCATGGAGCTTCCTAAGGCACAAGGAGGTATAGGAAATGTGGTTGATTGCAGCCTTCCTTCTGGAGGAGCAGTGAGCCAAAACATGCCTAGTCAGCAGTCCAAGGCTGCCAGGATTGCTGCCTGAGGTAAAACATGACACAAACCATGCTAGCACTCAGGTACAAGAAAGGCAGTAGCTGTAGGGTCTTGGCAGATTTCCTGCCTGCGCAGCTCTGCTGAGTTTCAACCAGGTACCAAGGCAGGAGGTTCCCACTCCCAGGTTCCTGTTGTGCGGCTTCGTGTTGTGGGCAGTGCTGAGTTCTGCCCCAGAGGTGCCCACGCATGGTTCCCTGCAATGTGCAGGCAGAGCAGCCACTGGCGTAGGTGGAAGATCCACAGAAACACAGAAGTGCTCGGGCTGGAGCTGCCAGGAGTCCCAGCCATGCTTTACTGTAATGCCTCACTCCCTTTTCCCAGATGACGTCCCTGCAGGAGCAGCTGGAGTCCCTCATGGAGAAGTGAGGAGCAGGCCTGGGTCTTTGTACCTGCAAGCAGAACTGGAAGTGTTCATCTGCCATGCTGAAGTCTGCTCTAGTCACACACCTCTGCTGCCAGATGTGCTGCTGGACAGTGCTAGAGGCTCTGTGTCCAGAGCTGCTCTCACATACATTGTGCTAGGCTTGGCTGAGTGGAGCTAAAGAATTGGACTATGCTTGTGAGAGCAGCCAAAACACTGGATTTACTGTAAATATTCAGCACCATTCTTGCAGAGGGGTTTAGTTCTCCCTGGGACAGTGTGGTGCAGCTATCTGCATCTTACTGAGTCTTTGGACTTGATGGGCTGTGGCCTGGTAGGAGCTTGTTCTTGTGTTTGGGGAATGCTTGTGTCTCTGCAAACCAGATTCAGTAAAGTACCATTTCCAACCCTGGTCTGTTCCTCCATGGTCTCTGGAGCACAGACTAGCACCACCTCTTGCCAGCTTGTGCCTGACCACACACAGCCCCTGGCTGGTGCTTGCACCAGCTTTGCTGCGCTCCTTTGCTGAAATGCTCCTTGCATGGCTTGGGTCAAAGGGAGACTGTGCGAAGGGGACCCTGCGAGCTGTCACTCTGTGGGAGGAAGGAGGCCCTCCTGATCCGGGAGCTTAATTCTTCACAGACTAGGCAGGCAAATCCCAGATTAACCTGGCAGGGTGGGAAGAGGATTAGAAAGGCAGTTCCAGAACACAACAGAGGGCACCACAGGCTTCAGCAAAGGTGTGCCGCGGTGCGACACCCCTCTTGCAACCCAAAGAGCAGGGGAAGGGGAAAAGGCTTCCCAGCTCTGCCTCCAGCACGGAAAGCAAAAGGCCAGCAGCAGCCCTGGGAGATGATATGTGTGTCTAGATAGTCAAGGAAGGGAGATATCCTGAGGAAGACGCAGAGCTCGGAAAGGGCCAGAGTGTGCCCGTGTGCATGTGCCTGTGACCTGCTCCTGGGGGCCAGCAGGAGCGGCCATGGAGGAAACCTACCTGCTGAATGTGGAAGGAGTCAAAAAGAAGATTCTGCATGGAGGCCAAGGGGAGCTGCCAAAGTTGCAGGATGGGAGCAAGGTAAGTCATCTTGGTTGTTAACCCAAAGCCCTAGGAGAGGGGAGTGGGTCTGACACTGCCATCCCTGCCCATTATGGTTAGATTCTGTGCTCACAAGCCGAGTTCCAGGTCTGTGGTATGGGGAGAGCCCATCTCCAGGAGATCCCTCGCAACAGTGGTGCAGGAAGGGCTGTTCTGGGCACAGGCAGCCACATTGCCCTCACAGTGACAGCTGACATTGCCCACTGCCTTCACCTTGCATTGGTGCTGTTACCTGCATCCTCCGTCTGTCCTGGGGCCACCGGAGCTCAGCAGCCATGATGGGTTGCTGGAAAACTGCCTTTGCTGATGCATGTCAAACAGGAGTGAGTGGTACCAATGGGGAGCTCTTGGGGGTTTCCGAGGCTCCCCAGCCCGTGGGTATGGGCAGATCAGTGTGGGTTCCGCCAGGTCCTGGTGCATGCAGTGGGAGCACTCTCTGTACTGGGTTATAAAGGGGGATCCAAAGAGAGCAGCAAGATACAGCACCAGCAGGCATTAAGACGCTCCACCATCTGCTTGCTGTCTAAGTGGGTAGGAGGGACAATCTCCTTCTGCAGATAGAGAGCTGACAATCAAACCAGCACCTTGCTGGGAGCAGGCTTGGCCCCGCGGCAGAGGGATTTGGGGCTGGTGAGGGGATAGAGGGCTCTCACTGCAGTGCCTGCCCTGGATCAACACTGAGCTTTCTGTGGGGCAGATCACCTTCCACTTCCAGACACTGAAGGATGACTTTGAGCGGACAGTGATCGATGACAGCCGGGAAGCTGGCATCCCCATGGAGATCATCGTGGGCAAGATGTTCAAGCTGGAGATCTGGGAGACGCTGCTCAGCTCCATGAGAGCCGGGGAGGTGGCCGAGTTCTGGTGCGATGCCATCGTGAGTGAGGGGCCCACGGGCGCCCACTCCCCTCCTTTCTGCAGAGCCAGGGCACAGGACCATGCACCCCAGAGAGGCTCCAGCCTTGCCCGGTGCAAGCACAGGGGGCACAGGTGCCACTCAGCCATGGCACGGGGGGGGCTGCCCCAGAGGAAGGGGGTGCAGGCTGGCCCCACGCAGCTGAGCAGGGTGCTCCCCCTCCTTGCAGCACACAGGCATGTACGCCCTGGTCTCCAGGGGCATGCGGAGGATCGCAGAGGGCCATGACCCCCTGGAAGGGCAGAAGCACCGCTGTGGCATGGGCAACGTGTTTGACTACCACAGCACGGGCTATGATGACCTGGATGAGCTGCAGCGGACGCCACAGCCCCTCATCTTCATCATGGAGTTGTTCCGGGTAAGGGGGATGGTGGGGATGGCTGCCAGTGCAGGGACAGCCAGGGCAGGCAGCTCAGCTCCTGCTGCCTGAGCAGGTGGAGGAGCCCTCGGCGTACAAGCGTGACACCTGGGCCATGAGCAAGGAGGAAAAGCTGGCAGCAGTGCCCGTGCTGCACAGTGAGGGCAACCGCCTCGTCCTCCACAAGGAGTTTAGGCAGGCAGCAGCAAAGTACCAGGAGGCTGTCATCTGCCTGAGGAACCTCCAGGCCAAGGTGAGCAGGACCTGGCCACCTCCCGTCATCCCTGCCTGGGTTTCCTCAGCAAAGCACTCCCCTGTGGGCCCTGGGTGCCTGGGATGGGATGGCCACAGCTGTGAACCACCCACCACGGCTCCCTGGGGCAGGAGAAGCCATGGGAGGATGGCTGGCTGAAGCTGGAGAGCCTGGTCACACCGCTGGTGCTCAACTACTGCCAGTGTCAGCTGGAGCTGGGCGAGTACTACGAGGTGCTGGAGCACACAACAGAGCTCCTCCAGAAACACAACGGTACCCATGCCCTGCATCCCACCCCCCCCATCCCCCGCTATGCCCATGGACCCCAGGGACTCTGTCCTCTGAATCCCCCCTCCATGACAATGCTCATCCCACGTCCCTCTGCCTGTAATGGTACCTATGCCCATGTCCACTGCAGAACCTATGTCCCAGGTTCCCCTGCCTATGACTGTGGTTTCCCCTGCCCACGATGGCACCTGCACCCCGTGTCCTCTAGGTCCCCCTGCCCATGATGGTACCCCTACCTCAAGTGTGCCCACCCCATGTTCCCCTGCCTATGATGGTACCTGTGCTCCATGTCCCCTGGGTCTCCAGCTCCTGTGGCTGGTGACCCTGAGCTGCAGGACCCCCACCGGGGGCTCTCCTCTCCCGGCAGACAATGCCAAGGCCTATTTCAAGCGGGCAAAGGCTCACGCTGCTGTCTGGAATGAGCGGGAGGCACGGGAGGACTTCCTGCGGGTGGCTCACCTCGACCCCTCCATGGCGGCTGCCGTGAAGAAGGAGCTGAAGCAGCTGGGGGAGAGGATGAGGAAGAAGCACGTGGAGGATCGGAAGCGCTACCAGGGGCTCTTCCAGCCGCCCCAGAGGCCGCAGGCCAGCGAGGGGCAGGAGAGCAGGGAGGTGGGCAACAGGGTGATGCTGCGGGAAGAGGCATGCCAGGGTGAAGTTAGGGTCCTGGAGACCACTGGGCAGGGGGAGCAGGGTGCAGGGACCAAAGAAGCAGAACAACCAGGGGCTGACCTAGGAGAACAAGGGACCCCTGGGGCCAGGTGTGAAGGGGCAGCACCAGGAGAAGCAGCCCAGGGTCAGCCTGTGGGGGTGGAGGTAGAAGCGAGGGATGGGACTGGACTGGGGGAAGAAGCAAACCTGGGCACCTGTGGGGCAGAGCCAGAGAGCTGGGGGGCAGAGAGAGGGGCAGAGGAGGAAGATGAGAAAGAAGAGGAGGGGGAAGAAAAAGAGAAGAGGGGGGAGGAGGAGGAGAAGGTAGAGGAGGACGAAGAGGAAGAGAGCCCAGCAGCAGAGATGGAAAAGCTGGCTGTAGGGCAATGTGGGACAGCAGGGGAGACAGAGGCAGCAGGGCTCAGGCAGAGGCTGGAGCAGGGAGCTGATGGGTCAGAGCGAGCTGGCTCAGGGAGTGTGGCCAGGGCTGAGCCAGGCAGAGCCCCAGAGCCAGGGCCCCCCATTGAGAGGCTGGGGCCAGCTGAGGGGCACCTGGAGCTGGAGGATGAAGCACCTGGACAGGCCCTGGAAGAGGAGCGCTGTGGTGAGCAGCGAGGAGGCAGTGGCCGAGGAAATGCTGGGGAAGGCAGCATCTCCCCAGACAGCTTCACCCCTGGGGCAGTGCTCCAGGCTGAGCACTCAGGGGCAGACGAGGAGCTGGGCGGAGGGGCAGAAGTACCCCCCTGCCCCAAAACAGCCAGGGAAGGGCGTGATGCACCCCCAGGGCAGTGCAGCGAGAGCAGAGAGCTTGGGGCCACAACCCTGGGGCACAGCCAGCCCTGAACAGGGCTGGTTACCCCTGGATGGGGAAAGGCTGCCGGACCACTGATAAGGGGGCACAGCACAGGCAGTGGGGCTGCTGTACCCTGAGAGGGAGTCCCAGGGCTGGGGACTGGCTCTGCAGTGACACGGGAACAATGCTGTCCTCACCCTGCCGCCGCCAGGACCACCAGCCCTGCTGTGCAGCAGCGCCTGCTGCCTCCCTGCCCCGACTCATCGGCTCCAGCACCTTTCAGCTGGGCCCCGCTGAGCTTTGCTGGCTGAGAAATAAAAGCTTTTCTCTGGCACCATGTGCTGGATTTATTCCTGGACGTGACCAGCTTCCCTGATCACAGCCTGCACCTCCTGCCTTGCCCTGCAGCCTGTGGCACAGGGATGGAGATGGGGCATTTTGCTCTACCCTTGAGAGGAGTAGTTAAAGAGGCTGCATTTCACCCCCCTTTAAGCTCCTGAATCTCTCCTGTGTGAGAGCTGTCCCTGTACTTCCCTGTAGTAGCACCGTGTCAGGCCTTTGCCCAGCACTGCCAGCCCTTCCAGGCAGGGTGAGACCAGGTCCAGCCCTACAAGTATCAGTCCTGGGCAGGCTTCACCATCAGCCAGGGCTGGGCTACACCCTGTGTGGTGGGGAGGGCCTGAGAGCCCCCCCAGCCTTGCCCTGGGCTAGTCCTCTGCTGAGCCCCTCACTGTGCCATGGAGACATGGGGAACATGGGCAGCACTTAGGGCAGAGGCACCCAGACACCTCAGGGCACTGGAGACCTAATGGGGCTCCAGGGAGAAAGCACGTAGGGAGAGGACTGCCTGGCCAGCATCCCACTGCTGCCTACCTCCTTCCTGGGGCTGAATGGTTTCCTACAGCAGAAGTTCCCAGGCAAGGAAGAGGCACTGTCCCCACACAGCCCCTGTCCCAGGTCTCAGGCTACCACGTGGCCCTGAGCAGACCTTGCTGGAAGAGGACGAAGGAAGATTGTGGTCAGGGGACGCACCTGTGTCCGAGGAACCCAGAGCTCTGGTTCACAGCTTCTGCTCTGCCTCTAATGGTGGAACCCTCAGCCAGGGTGACACAGGGTACAGGGACATCCATGTCCCAGCAGCCCTGCAGGAGCAGTGCCAGGATGGCACAGCGCCAGGAGCTGCCCTGACTCAGCAGAGGTGCACGGATAGAAGAGGCCAGAGCACTAATCCAGGTCTCAATATAAACACAAATTTATTCTCTTTCCAGAGCAGAGATGGCATGAAGCAGCAAGGACAGCAGCACCACAGTAAATGGTTACCAGAGCATTAGCCAGCCTGCTCCCCTCCCTGCCGTATCCCAGCCCACGCTCACCCTGTACCCAACAGCCTTGAGCACCCAGCCTGGCCACCACTGCTCCCCACACCTAGCACCAGGGCCAGCAGCTCTCCCTTTTCCATCCTCCAGCTCCCCCCAGGCTGGGTACTCCCGACCTCATCCTCAGGCCAAAACCTCGCTCCTCCCCATGCTCCCCCCATCCTGCCACTAGGATAACAGGGGGGTCCAGCCAGGTCTCGCAGGCTGGCATGTAGTCCCTTCACCACAGTCAAACAAGCAGCCTGACGCCCAGCATGCTTACAGCCAGCCTAACACCAATGCTGCCACTACTGCACTCCTGCCGCTCACCCAGGTGTGAGAGGGGACAGCAAGGACAGCCATCCGCACTGCTGCTGGTGGACACTGTAGCACAAGATGCCAAACACCTGGCCGTAAGGCTCACACCACCTAATCCCCAGTGCAGGCACTGCTTTGCACCTCTGCCAGCACACCGAAGCCAACCACCCGCGCAGCCCTGTGCCCCCACATGCTGCCTTGGTCCGAACCTCCCCGAACAGCTCACCACCACATCCTGTCCCAGCCAGCGATAACAGCCCCGTCCCTGTCCTCGCAGCAAGCCGTTTTGGGCAGGGTGCTTCACACCGGCATGCAGCCCTGCCTGCACCCTGCCCTGCCCCGAGGGCTCAGGCATCTCATTCCTCTGCAGCCTGTGGCCCCAGAGCACCAGGGCCACCTCAGCCTCCACTCTGGGGCACCCCACAGCACCTGACTCTACCTCTTTCTCGACATAACACAGCATGAGACAGCCAGCCTGAGGGAGCCTTTGGGACCAGGAGCCACCAACATCGAGCTACCCTGCCAGCTTGCAGAACAGCCTCCTCCACTGCCTGGCGGGACTCGCCTGTTGCCAACAAGTGCCTCTGGCCCCTCAGCCCAGCTCAAATTGGGGGACAAGCAGTAGGGCAGCTGCTCCTTGGGGGCAGCAAGGAGGTGCCCTGCCCGTCCTGCTGCCTGCCCACACTGCTATGCTCTTGCATCACAGCCCAACATCCTGGTGGCCCCAGGGCTGGAGCTACGGCTGGAGAAACCCCTTCCCGCAGCGCTGTGGGGATGGATGGCTGCAGGAGCCGAGGCTCCCCAGGGATGGAGCCAGGCCCAGGCAGGACAGCCTCCCTGTGCCATGGCAAAGGCACAGCTCCCCAGGAAAACAGGCAGGACAGAGTACCTGCTGCTGGTCCAGCCTTTCGCTGAGCTCCCCTCGCAGCAGCCCTGCTCCAAGGCAGCACCAGCAATGGGGAAGGTGCTGGTCCCTGTGGGAGCAGATGTTGGGCTGGACTGAAAGCGAAGGGCAGCTGCGCTTACAGTATTAGAATTTAATGGAATGAGTCCATGAGAATATTTAAGTACAGAATATATATATATATAATATATAGAAATATATGCAAATTAAATGATAAGGCTCTGATATAAAGACCTTCTCAAGATAAGGCTACTAGCTGGGCTGAAGCTCTAGCATGGACTCAACCCTACCCCATAAACCTCACACACTCTCCCCACCAGAAGGTATGTGCCTGGCTGGCTGCAGAGCCCTGGGTGGCAGAGAGAGTTCAAACCGTAGGGCTGGCAGCTAGATGCTGTTAGAAAGAGTTCTTTTAAAAACTGGGTGGCTCCAGGAGTGTTTTGGTGCCCATAAATCTGGAGGCCCCTGGGCACAACTGAAGAGGAGCAGGATGCTGAGCTCTGCATCCCCCAAGGGCTGCGGTCAAAGGCAGCAGCTCACGAGCACCAGGGGAGACAGGTAGCTTTCACGGCTTCAGTTCTTTCTTCTGAACCTTTTCACCTAGGCTTGGACACTGTGGCTGAGTGACCAAGCCAGCCTCCCAGGGAGCCCACAGTCCTGCTCCTGCATGACCTATGTTCCCCTGAGATCTTCTGGAGCTGGCAAGCATCCTGCACAACCGGCTCGGAGGGAGTCTGTGCGAGGTCTGCCGCAGCACAGGGAGCATGGCAGGGAGAGGAGGGGGAGGAAAGCAGCCAGGTAGCTGGTTAGGAAAAGCCTCTGACTCACAGGAGGTGTTAGATAAGGGAGGTCATACCTGAAAGAGAAATGGAGAGGTCAGGAAAATAGGACCCGGAGCCACATGGTTAGAACAGGGCTGCTGCAGAGCCAGGAGGATCCTGCTTCAGGGATGGCAGAAAGTGGGAGAGGGTCTGCGTGGGCAGAGAGGGAAGCTCTCCCCCACCTCATGTTAGTGCTGGCACCAAGCAATGTCTTCCCCCAGCACACACATGGCCAGTCTGGGTGAGGGACCGAGTGCTGCTCCCAGGCTGGAGCACAGAGGGACAGCAGAAGGACCAACACCAAACCCCACTGGGTGAGTGGAGCACTGTCCACACACACATCCCCCAGTCCTCATCCCTACTGGGAAGAGCCATCCATGAGCAGCTAGAAGAGCCTGCACCACTGCTTCCATCTCAACAGGTAATTGGGGCCTCAACCTCTCCTGGAGAGGGGTCTGGACAGGGATGACGCGAGGAGGTGGCTCAAGGCGATTGCTGCAAACTCGATGGTGGCAGGTCTGTCCATCTTCGCAGTGGGGAGTCCCATAGGGTACGGGGTCCCGAGCAGGGCAGGAGGCTGCCTTGCAGCTCATCTGGGGGGATCTAGTTGGTCCGTACTCTTGGCAGCTCTGATTGCCTCTCCTTGCAGGTGTGAAACCTCCTCCTCATCCTCTCCATGCCCAGGTCACACACCAGTCCCAGCAGCACCACGGCAGCATAGCTCTTGGCTGTAGGTGCTGCGGGGGATCAGCCATCGCAGGGAAGCGGGGTTCGGGGCAGGGCTCCGTGGGGAAAACCTCATCTGAGGGAGCAGTAAGAGGCCAGAGAGGGGGATTTCACTCGAGTACCTCGAGAGTTGGGGAAGGCGCTCCGCAGCTTCTCCATGATGTCTTCCAGGCACACGCTGACTTCCTGGGTTTTGGTTTCCACCTCGTCTGCAGCAGGAAAGAGGGTGGGTGGGGTGAGCAGGCTCCCCGGGCATCCGCCTCGCCAGCCAGCATCTCTGCAGGGTGGCAGGGCGCAGGCAGCTTCCCGCAGCATTGAACCAAGGGAGCGGGGCCAAGACTTCAGCCCAACCCCAATCCTCACCTGCAGCTTCAGTGTCAGGGGTGTTGTGTTCTTTCTCCTTTGCCTGGCTGCCTTCAGACTGATGTGGCGATGAAGCCAAGGAAGAGGCTGTTGATCCATTGCCATCTGACTCTGCCGGAGGCTGGAGAGAGAAGGCGAATTGTCACGATCCTCTGTCCTTGTCCTCCTCCCTTTCTGACCATCCCTTTCTGCCACTGCCTCAGCACTGTTATGGCAAAGCCCACCCCAAGGATGGGCTTCCCCAGATCCTTGCTCTGAGAGTACCTGCAGCAGCAGCTCCCTCAGCCGGTGCAGCTGGGACTCCAGCTGCTTGTTGTGGTCCTCCAGGATCTGCATGCGAGTCTCCAGGCGGCTCTTGTGCTGCCGGAGGATTCGTGCTTCTGCCAGGAGCTCATCGTTATGTGGGTCTTCCACTGATTCAGGGGAGCCTGTAGCCAAGGTTGGAGACTCCACCGCCTCATCATGCTGCCATTTCAAACGTCTCAGCTCTCCCTGGAGGATCCTGCAAGATAGCAGGTACCAGGGAAGATTATGGAATGGTTCACATTGAGTGCCATCACGCAGCACGTCCAGGACAATCAGAAGATCAGGCCTAATCAACAGGGGTTTATGAAGGGCAGATCCTGCTTGACTAACCTGATCTCCTCTTATGACAAGGTGACCCACTTATTGGATGAGGGAAAGGCTGTGGATGTTGTCTACCTGGACTTCAGTAAAGCCTTTGACACCACCTCCCACAGCATTCTCCTGGAGAAACCGGCTGCCCATGGCCTGGACAGGCATACTCTGTGCTGGGTTAAAAACTGGCTGGATGGATGGGCCCAAAGGGTGGTGGTGAATGGAGTTAAATCCAGTTGGAGGCCGGTCACGAGTGGTGTTCCCCAGGGCTCAGTGTTGGGGCCAGTTTTGTTCAACATCTTTATCAATGACCTGGATGAGGGGATCGAGCGTACCCTCAGCAAGTTTGCAGATGACACTAAGCTGGGAGGAAGTGTTGATCTGCTTGAGGGTAGGAAGGCTCTACAGAGGGACCTGGACAGGCTGGACCAATGGGCTGTGACCAATTGTATGAGGTTCAACAAGGCCAAGTGCCGGGTCCTGCACTTGGGCCACAACAACCCCATGCAACGCTACAGGCTTGGGGATGAGTGGCTGGAAAGCTGCTGGGCAGAGAGGGATCTGGGGGTGTTGGTCAACAGCCAGCTGAATATGAGCCAGCAGTGTGCCCAGGTGGCCAAGGCGGCCAACGGCATCCTGGCTTGTATCAGAAATAGTGTGACCAGCAGGACCAGGGCGTCATCCTTCCCCTGTACTCGGCACTGGTGAGGCTGCACCCCTCAGTACAAGAAAGACATTGAGGAGCTGGAGCGTGTCCAGTGAAGGGTCTGGAGCACAAGTCTTATGAGGAGCGGCTGAGAGATCTGGGGTTGTTTAGCCTGGAGAAGAAGAGACCTTATTGCCCTCTACAACTACCTGGAAGGGGGTTGTAGCGAGGTGGGTGTTGGTCTCTTCTCCCAAGTAGCAAGTGATAGGACGAGAGGCAATGGCCTCAAGTTGCGCCAGGGGAGGTTTAGATTGGATATTAGGAAAAACTTCTTCATGGAGAAGGTTGTCAAATATTGGAACAGGCTGCCCAGGGAAGTGGTCGAGTCCCCATCCCTGGAGGTATTTAAAAGACAAGTAGACAAGGTGCTTAGGGACATGGTTTAGCAGTGGACAGGTACGGTTGGACTCGATGATCTTAAAGGTCTTTTCCAACCAAATGATTCTGTGATAGCCTAGGTCTGCATCACCGCTCTCCTTTCTAGAGACTGCTGGAAACACCTGACAGCTGCACACTGGGGATGGCCCACAACTCAGAGACAAAACACCCCTGGAGGCTTTGTCACATGTGAAGCTTGAGGACCAGCATGCTCCTGGTCTTTGTCCCTGCACCACAGGGTGGCCTGCCTGCAGCTCTACCCAACTCGGGTGGTTTACAAAAAGATATGCAACTGCTTCCCAAGAGGCTGAGAACAAGGGCAGGGAAAGCATCACCTCTTCCTCCTGCGCTGAGCTGCCCTGCCCAGAGCCTCATCTCGTGTGGTCCAGAGCAGTACCACCACTGTTTGCGAGGGGCTCAAGGACAAGAGAGACAGCAATGCCCTGGGCTCACTTCAACCAGTTTGGGGTTCAGGAGGGGAAGAGGTTCTGGCAATGGGAGCAGGAACATTTTGGGGAACAGCGTCTTCTCCCTTCCTTGGAGAGCACACGCTCACTGAGTGCTCCCATGAAGGTTTTAGGGCTCAGCCTAGATACCCTCCAAACCAGCCCACTCAGCTCCTCCGACCCCCACCTCCAGCCCCAGCAGCTGAGCTCCATTCTGAGCTCTGCCAGGTTTCTCCATCCCCTTCCCCTTAGGCTATAATTACCACTTTCAGAGTCGCCCATGCCCCTACCTGTTTTCATCCTCTAAGTGGGCCAGGATTCGCTCCAGCTCTCCCTTGTCATCCATGCGAAGGCTTCCTGGAACCTGCTGGCTGCCCCCAGGCTCTCTGTCGGTGACGGGGCTGGAATGGCGCAGCAGGTACTGGTCCTCGTCCCTGTTGCAGCAGGTGGAGAAACACCTTGGTGAGGAACATCAGTCTCAAGGGATTTGTGTGCCCTTGGGGAAGGTGCCTGGAGGGACGTGGTATCGTATGGGAGATTGTTCTGGCTGCTCCAGGTCTAGAGCTCAGAAGTGGCTCAGCACCCCTGCGTAGCTGGGGGTGCCCAAGAGCCTCAGACTCAAAGGAGCTGGGAAGGAAAGCATTTCTGTGCCCTGGCTAGGCAAGGATGGGGCCACAGGAGCCCTGACTCAGCAGGAGGCGAGGAGGAGGGAAAGGAGGCAGAACTCACAGGCTATCGTCAGGGGACAGGCTGTCATTGAAGAAGGAACAGTTCTGACTTTCCATCTCTGCAAGCCTGAAGGAGAGAGAAACAGGTTGAGATATGGTCAGAGACACCCTGAATGTCTGCTCAATGCACCCTACTCACAGCAGCCCCTGCAAGACCACTCTCTGGCAAGCTCTCCCAGCTGGCCTGCACCAGTCTGCCCCTCTTTGCAGGCTCTAGAGAGTTTTGCCTTTTTAGAAAACAAAAGGCACTGCTGCTCTGGGGTGACAGTCTCTGGAATAAAGAGCTGCTGCCATGCAGCCAGCTCAGCCCCCTCTCACATAAGCCAAGGGGTGAAAGCATACCAGCTCCAGCCTAGGGCCTGACCTACAGACTCCCTGTGCTCCTCAGGTCCCCACTCTGCCTGGACCCGTGGTGAGGGCAGAGGCGTTACAAACCACAAGGCAGCAGCAATGGGAAGTGTGCAAAGCGGTACTGGTGAGCGCACAGGCAGAGCAAGACATTGAAGGCTCTACCTGGTGAGAATTCAACCAGCAGCTTATACTGGGAAAAGCAGGAGAGTACATGGAGGCTGCTTCATCACTAAGACATCTGCTGTCAAATGCAGGGTGTTTGCCACCAATTTGCATGGCATCAGCCATGTCCCAGGCAGGAGCAAAGAGGTGCAGGCAGGTTTGCCTGGTCCTGCAGCTGCCTCTTCCCAATGGCACTGCAGCCTGAGCTGCCACAGTCAGCCTCTGCCTGCCAGGCAGCATGCTGGAAAGCATGGAGGGGGCTGTGGGCAGCAGAGGCTCACCACTCGTCTGTCCTGAAACCCCTCCGCACCCACTGGAGTCAAGCTCTGTGCCCTGGGGTGACAGCAGTGCCCAGTGGTGATACCTGCTGGCAAAGTGCTCGATCCGGGAGTGGGTGTCGGCGTGCGGTAACATCGGGGAGGAGGCTGGTCTGGAAGAGACGCACACTGATCAGCAAGGCTTTGCAGTCATCGCTCAAAGCTAGGGCTTGGAGAGGCTGCCCTGGTCTCACCTGGGCTGAGAAGAGCCAGGGACAGGCTGGAGAGGGAGACTGAAATCTATGCTCCTCCAAGAACTAGGTGCCATATCACCCCCTGAGCAAGTGCCCCCTCCAGCCCTCCCACAGGAGCCCTGTCTTGCAGCTGAGATGCTGCTTCCATCCACGGAGCCTACATATCAGGCAGGGTTGAAAGGCACAGCCCGGGGCCCAGCCAACTCACGTCTCAGAGAAGTCAGCCTCGAGTACAGACTGGACAGGCAGGTAACCTCTCTGTGGGTGCTTGCTGAAGTACTGCTTGGACCGAAACTTGTTCTTCAGTGTCGTGGCAAAGTCTCTCATGTTCTCACTGGATGTGGTCTGCAGACACACAAACATTACCAAGGTGCTGCTTAATCAAAAGTGGGGGACCACAGGTCAGCATCTGCAGGAAAGTCATCCCTTCAGGCCGGGCACAAGCTCCATGGAGGAAGAGGCAGACAACTGAAGAAACAAGGAGGGCACATGGCAGTTCCGTCAGCCTGTCACAGGGCCTGGCACAAGCCAAGCTGGGCACCAGTGGATGCCATGCATCCCGCTCACAAGCCCCAGAATAGCAGGGACACAGGCAACCTCCAGCATGCAGAGGGGAACAAAAACATACAAGGGATCCACTTCTGGGGCTGCACCAGCTTAAACATCAAAAGGCTGCTGCCATCAATGGGGACCTGCGCTGAGCCAAGACCCTCCCAGCCCAGCCCAGCTCCATACCGGGGTGTAGTACTCCATGATGGGGTAGTGCAGCTTGTTGCCCTTGCTGGCTCGCCCGGTGAGGAAGCAAGTCTGGCAGATATCCACATTGAACTGCTTCAGGCTCCGATATCTGAAGAGATCAAGAGGCCATAGGGAGGCAGTGAGAGTCAGCAAAAACACATTATTTTGGAGCTCAAGGAGAGCTCAGCAGGGGACAGAGATGGTCTGTGTTGCTCTCGCACCCCACTGAACCAACAGTGCTGATGGCTGAAGTCCCCAGAAAAGAATCCTTCTTCTTCCCCTTTGCTAGCACCTGATCTGACCTGCCTGAAACACTGCTGCTGCAGAGATCTAGGTTCCCCCAACAGCACAGAGAAAATTCAGCTCCCTCCTGCAGGCCACCATGCACTTCCCTTGGAGGCCAAGGTTCCATATCACAACCCCTACCTGAAGCCCTTGATGGGGCACTGCCGGCAGACAGAGCACTTGGTCTGGTGCTTCACCTGCTCAGCCATGGTCACCCGGTGCAGCACGGCCAGCCACACCATGGACTGTGGCTCCAGGTTGGCCCACTCCAGGAACTGGGACGCCTCGATGGTGGGCTTCCCGTTACTCTGGGGAGGGGAAAGGAAGGGGCTGCTCAGTGCTGCGACCCAGCTGTGGTGGGGTGCAAGCTCCTCACCAACTCCAGGAGCCTCTCCCTGGCACGGCTGCTGCAGAGGGGGCGGCACGGGCCATGGCACCCTACTCACAAAGCGGAAGCAGCTGCGGATGCTGGGCTCCACATTGCTGCCCCCGAACGCCGCCACCTCCCCTAGCTGGCGTGGGACCTGGATGGCCTCATGGAGCAGGACACCAAGGTGCCGCTGGTCACACAGTCCCCCGGCGTTCGCCACTTGGCTGAAGAGATCTGCTGGCAGGAAAGACACATAGCCCTGTTAGAGACATGGCTGATGCCCTAACACACCGGGCAGGACACAGGCACTGGAGAGCAGTGTGTGCATCAGACCAGGGGCCCTGCCACCCATCTCTGGCAGGGAGCTCAAATAAGAGGGAAAAACTGAGCTATGATTAAATAACCTTTACCAGTATCCTTTCAGCTCCCAATAACCAGGAGTTTAGACTCTCCTTGA
Organism: Balaeniceps rex; assembly: GCA_013401315.1. Lineage (NCBI taxonomy): Eukaryota > Metazoa > Chordata > Aves > Pelecaniformes > Balaenicipitidae > Balaeniceps > Balaeniceps rex. The sequence goes on along the minus strand of VYZW01016190.1, from coordinate 28,243 downwards.
GACAGAGGTTACATACATCACTTCTCCAACAGCCACAGCTGGCCTGTCCTCTATGAATCTGCCCAATCCCTTTATTTAACCCCTTGGTACTTCCTATGCTAATCCCTCCGCAGTATCCTGTGGCAGAGAGTACCATGGTTAAAATGCAGTGAGGAAAGGGGCTTCCTTTAATTTGTCTGAAACCTACTTCCCAGCCATGCACCCCCAGGTTTTTTCCTTCTGGGAAGCCCTGGATAACTGTTTCCTGTTTGCCTTCTCTGCACTGTTCCTTATAGTGCCATGTAAGCAAGATCACTGCAGCACCAGTCAGTCTGCAAAAATGTCTCCTAATTTTGGCAGTGTAGGCTTGGGGAGGGAGAGAAGGAGGCATGGCAATGCAAGTAGATTAGTCACTGAAGGAAAGCTGTCTCTGCTCTTTCTGGGCAAAGAAGGGCTAGGCCATGAAACAAAAGCACCCCCACTTTCCCCAGGTTACTCCACACCAGGCCCTAGGGGAGGGAGACGGGGGACTCACACTGAAACTTCTCCTTGACCTCTGTCCCGCACAGACATGCAATGCCCGTCTTGAAGGAGAGAGCCCTCATCTTCCCGCTGCGGCTACTGCAAGGCAAGATATTGCACAGGTCTGCAAATATTTTGGAGCTTTTTTTTATGCAGGGGGGTCAGCAAGACAAGCCTGCGATGTGCAGCCCCCTCGCTAGCGGCCAGGGCCTTCTTGCAGCACTGCCACCTGGAAGAGCAGCGCACAGGTTTCCTGCCAAGCGTAGCAGCCCCACAGCTCAGGGGGACACCAACGGACTGGTACCTGTCAAAGACATTCAGCAGCCAGTTGAGGCTCATGTCCACACAGAGTGGCACATTCACCAGGATGCCCCGCTCCTCCTCCAGCCTCTCGTAGAGGGCGGTCAGGCAGTGGATGACCTCCACCACATCCATCACCCGGTCGCTGGGCTGCAGGTCATGCTCATTGAAGATTTCCAAGGCCGTGGCCAGGGTCACCATGTCCACTGCACAGAAAGCACAGGAGAGATCAGAGGCCACCAAACCTCTCATCATGGGGAAGCTGCTTCGGCAGCCTCCTTGCCCTTCTCAAGTACATCTTGAATAAGCAGCACTCGTTCACATTCTCCCACATCATTTCTGGGCTGGGAAGAGGCGCCTGCACAGCATGTGAGATGCAAGAGACAGGCAACCAAAGATGTACAAGCAGCACAGGGAAGAGCTCTGCTTTGCTCTCTGCCCTTTTCCTCACCATGCCTGGTGTTTCTGCGGCCGCTGCTGCATAGACACCTTTGCAGGGTAGCAAAAGCTAACTGCTGCTTTCCCCCATTTGCACTACATCAGCCCTGAATGTCCCCAGATATGGGACAGCCTGATCACCACAGTGTCATGAAACCACTCCGCAGCCAGGGTTCAACTCCCCCGAGTACCAAACCTCTCTCTGACCCTCACTCACTGCCTTCTTCCAGGCCTTTGACAAGATGTCAAGGAGCACAGGTCTGCCTGGGACCCCACTGCTGCCTGGCTGTGCCTCCTCCCCGTTGGGAATGATTAATTCAGGAGGGGGTTTTCCCTCATCCTGCCGCCGTTTCATTTTGACAGAGCCTTAGGTGAGAGGCCTTGCCAAAAGCTCTCCAGGAACCAAGGATGCTGTATCTATGAGATTCCCATCCGCCTGCTCGCCAATTCCCCTGGAAACTCCTCAGCAGTTTCCGAGGAGCCGCTGCCCCTCAGAGAGCAGCATCATGTTGAACTCCTATTGCATCATATTCACCTGGCTATTAATCCTTATTTTAACTGGAGTTTTACCAACAGTGCAGAAGTCAGGTTCATTGGCTCCCTTCCTCCTCTTTAAGTAGTGGAGCCCTCTCTGCCCCTGCTAGCAAGGCTGGTTTCTGCTCTCAGTTACATCCACAGCTTTTCTGGGCTCCCTTGGAGCTCCTGGGTGAGCCCCTGCCTGATCCCACAAGCTTTGTAACTCTGAGCTGGATCACTTTTTTCTCAAATCCCTTTGACTAACACTTTGCCCTTGAGGCATTTCCACCCTAAGCCTGCAAAGAAAGGCGCTGACACAGACACCTCTCAGGTGGATTTGCTCAGCTTTCCAGCCACAGGCTCATCTTCCTAGAGCTTCGTGCCTCAGGTACCTATCCCCTGGTTGGCTCCCGCCTTTGTGCTGATAAAAGCTTGTGTTAGTTTAGTGCCTTTATCGAGGGAGACCCAGCAGGAGGGAAATACTTTCCGCACTCACATCGAAGGGCTTTTTGCACCCGTCGTAGTTTCATAGCCGTCCGATATGCTGAGAACTTGATGTTGTTCAAATCCGCTGCAGTAACACAGAAAAAGAAGAATAAAACTGTAAGCTCACCATCTTTATCTCCAGGGCAGGAAGCAGCAGTTGCAGTTCCCAGACACCAGCCCCACTAGCAGAAGCAGAGTGTGTGCAGGAGGAGGAGGGGCAGAGCCTGGCAGGGGGTCGCACTCCATTGCTTTGAGGGGCCTTGTGCCGCAGAGGGGAGCAGGTGGGCAGGGGGGATCTCACATAGCATGCCATGCTGCAAAAAGGCAGATGCTGCTTGAATGGTTTTGTGGCAGCCTCCTTACCCAGCGTCTGGTACAACTCTGTCATCTTTGGGTGGTCCCAGCATGTCGTCTGGGCCTGGTGGCTGGCGGGAAAATAGAAGGAAACCAAGAGTCAAGCTGGGAATTAAGCAGCTGCTGTAAGAGATTAAAAAAAGGACCCAGCCGGCCCTGGGAGCAAGTCCCCCAGTGCCTGCAGACGCTAGGGCTGCTGCACCCCAGTGAGCACACTCCCCAGCCACAGCAGCATGGAGGATGCCCACAGGAGGATACGCCCGCTTGCTGCCAGCCCCTCTCCTTCCAGCCAGTGGCATCTCAGCAAGCAGGGAAAGTCTGGCTCTGCCAGGTTGGGGATGACACACTTTACTGGAGGTCAGTGCTCAGGCCAGTCCACTCACTGCCCCCCGCTCCTAATTGGTCCCCAATTCCTCTTCCCACTGGGCCAGAGAAGACCATGGGCTGTGGCTGGGAGCACACTCACTTGATGTAGTATGGCACTTTGTTGGGGGAAATGGCTCGCTCCCAGGGGACTTGGACAGAGGCTGCAAGGAGAGAGACACAGTTGTCAGATCAATACCAAACGCTCCTTTAGGTTGATGCTGTTTCTGACGAGAGCCCAGTGGGACCGTGCCAGCAGGTGGGTGCCTCTGAAGAGGCTGTGCCTTCCCAAATCACCAACTGGGGGTGTGTTGGAGCAGGCAAGCGGATGCGGCCTAGAAGAGAGGCACAAGACTGCTGGTCTTGTCAGAGGCGTCTTGCCTCTCTTGAGACAGGGGCTCTGAATCTGGCTGAGCTCAGGAAGAGACACTTCCTCATGCTTTTGATGATGCCCAAGGCAACACTGTGGTTACCGTTGAGCAGGGCTCATAGCAGCTGGGATTCGGGCACACACGCAGCACTGCCTGTTAATGACCGGGCTTGGGCACCCACAGCATCTGCTGTTCCCATTACTCATGCTCTGTGTGTCAGCTGTGGTATCTTGGGAAGACGAGGATGCATCCCATACCCGTTGCCTGCCACCCTATGTTTGTTATCTAGAGGACGAAAGCCTTTTTATGACCCTCAGCTATTTTTTCTTGTCACAGGGAGCTTATCAATTCCAGCAACTGGAAAAGTTGCTCTTCCTTTCAGATAGGAGGACATGGTGTACAGAGAAACACAGGCCAACAAACCCCACTGACATCTGGAGACCCTGCAGGGCTCAGCATCTCCAAGGACGGACCCCAGACTCTGGAGCACAACCTGCTGCCCATCTTTTGCAGGTCTGAGAGCCAGCAGCAGCTCAGCTCTGTAGGAACAGCATCCCTCTGCCTCGCCACGTGAATGAAAACCTCCTTAATGTGTGCATTTTTGGCCTCTGAATGACTAACATGGGATATGGGGGACTGCCTTTTTCTGCCATCTGTTGTCTTGCCCGCCCAGTCTCTGAGGCAGGCACAGTCCCAGTATCACCTGGTAGTTGCTGCTGCAAGTGTCACAGCTCTGCACTCTGAAGGGGGAACCACACTCATGTCCCACCCTTGGTCCCACAAGGTGAGGTAGCACAACGCTAACTTTGGGAGATGCCTCCTGCTCTGGTTCCTGTGCGCCAGGCATTGGCCTGGGCCCTTTTCTAGCTGCGTACATGGCTCTGGGCTCAGCAACAGGAGTCTGCACCCCATGCTCCTGTGCCACAGCTCATGCTAAGCCACTCTGCAGTGGCAGCTGCACAGCGGGAAGCCAGGAGGATCTGCTCACGTACAGGAGAGGAAGTGCTGGGAGCCTGGTCCAAAGTCCCGGTGGGCATCTTGGAGCTGCTTCAGGCGTTCATTTACAGAGGCCTGCAGAATGGGACAGAAGAATTCAATGGCAGCCCATCAGGCATTTCAGATCAAAGCGTCATTCAGGAAGGCTTGTGGATGGACTCAGACATACCCTAGCACGCAGGTCCTCTTCCTTCCTCGCCTGCCTTGGTATTTGCATTCCCCAGTCCGCTCAGCCCTCTACACCTCCTCCCACAGGCTGAGGCAGCACAGGCCACATTTCCAGCTCAGTTGTATCCATATTTTCATAGACAAAGCCACAGCTGGTACTGACCCCCCATCAGACCTTGATTCTCCTCAGACAGCATCCTTTGTTCCTCCTCAAATTTACCAGCCACTTTCCTCACACTGAACTGATGTTCTCCTCCCCCAGGAACACCAACTATACCATCCCTGCTACACCAAGCCTTACTTTATTGTCCTTGAAGCTCAGCAGTGACAGCCCTCCCCTAGCACCCTCCCACCTGTGGTTTATTTGCAGTGCTTGGTCCCGACTCCATCCCACCTGCAGCTGCTTCCAGCGTGTGTTGATCTGCTCCAGGTTACGGGAGTTCTCCATGGACAGGTGGACATCTGAGATGGCAAGCTGGTGTGCAAGATCATTGACCACCTTTACCCCATCCTTCATGGGGGAGAGCTCCTCTTTGAACATCTGGAGTCCCATGAACGGGGGAACAGGCAAAAGGCAGGGGAAGAAGGAAAAGAAGCAGGCGAGTGGTCAGGACTTGGATCTGATTCCTCTGCTACAAGCTAGAGTGGGCTAGTGGCTGGCAAGATGCTGCTGACTAACCCTCCCACAGGATACCTTAGCAGAGTTAAAAAAAACCCAAACCCACAAAACAAACCAGCCAGGCTGGAGATTACTCAAATCTCCTGAGAAGTGGAACATTTATGCTGAGCCACTGTACCTGTGTAAGGTCTGTGCCATGACAAGGCGCTCAGCACAGCCAATTGCTCAGGACACTGCAGGCCAAATCCACCCTCACAAAGCTAGGGAGCTGTTGGAGGAAGGACCTGGCCCCCGAGACCCCAAGTAACAAGGCTGCATTGGACTGAGAAGTCAGGAGGAGCAGCATTTCCCTCCTGGGAAGCAGTATCTCATCACCTCTGGGGCCAAGGCTGGAGCCTTCTCAGAGCCAGAAGTACCTTGGTTGACTGGATGTGCTCTAGTAAGGAGTCAATGAAGAGGTCCCCAATGGGTTCCCAGGTTTCGCGCACACTTTCAGCCTGGTCCAGTGTTGTGCTGAGCTCCTCCATGGCCCCTTTAATCTCTAGCAGCTGCTCCAGTGTCCGTTCGATGTGACGGTGCTGGTCCACGCACCGGGCCGTGAGCTTCTCCCACAGCTCACTGGCCACGTTTGCCTGCTTCCAGACAAAGCGGCTGATGTTTTGGATCCGGTGCCGGGGAGAGACATCTGTGAAGGCAAAGCAGAAGGGGAACGGAGAGCAAAAATGAGAGCCCAGCCCAGAGGAGAGTGGGCAAGAGATGGAGGGAGGGCAGGGAAAAGGGAAATAAAAAAAATCTAGGGAAAACTGGAAAGAGGGCGGGAAGCCAAATGGTAATAGTATTCATCTCTGCACCAGCTCCTCTATGTATCCAGTCTGCCCACAGACCTCTGTCTGTCCTCACAGGCAGAAGCCCTGCTGCCCTTTAAAAACCTACCCGAGAGCACATCTGATACTGTCTCATGAGATGCACCCCATCATGGGCTGCACCAGCAGCCTCTGCCTTCGCCTGGGACAGAAGCGCTGCTCTGCACCAGTCTGACCTTTGGCCAAAGGATTGGAAACAGCCTCGTGCGTGATGGTGCAAAGCAGAGCACTGACGTGCCGCTTTGTGCCACACCAACCACCTCCACTACATCCTCTCAGGTCCAGCCCAGGAGGAGCTGTGTTGTGCTATGGGAGGAACAAGGAAGGGGGAGCTCCACAGACCTTTGCTTTCTGCAGTTGGTTCTTCTAATTCTTCAAATGGATGCTGGGAAAGGAAAGCCTGTGCTGACTCCAGGACAGAGTAAATGTATGGTCCCCGAGACTTCACTTCTTCCATAAAAGCCTGGAGAGCAGAGCACAGAGATGAGACAGGAGGCTGAGCTGGAGAATTGTGCCCCTGCTGCCCCCTTGCCAAGGGCTGCAGTGATTTATTCACTCCAGGGCCCAAACCTCGCTGGAGACACAGAGAGAAGTTAACAGAGAAATATTTTTGCAGTTCAGGGAAGGAATGACCACCTGGTGGTGGTCATGAAGGTGGCTCCTGCAAAGGTTGGGACTGCAGCTTTGCTGGAGGGGGGAGGCGGAACAGAGAGCCCAGAAGGGTGGGTTGAGCCAGGGCTATGCAAGAGGAACTGCTTTATTGATGATGCTTTCGCAGGCAGTGCTTGGAGACGCTCTTCACTCATGCAGTGAGAGCATGGGCATGCGAACAGTCTTTCCAGGAGCTGTTCAGCAACAGGTTCAGCTGCTGGAGGAGCAAGGAGGGGAACAGCAGGATGCCCCAAAGCAGCATATCCGCAAGGGCAGACTTCAGAGGCAGGCTGGTTTAGGATGTCCTCTCCTCCCCTCCAGCTGCAGTCCCTCACTGGTGCTGTCTGCTGGATCGGCTGTTTGTGCACCAGGGAAATAGCTAGCTCCAGCAAGGATGAGGGATAGCAACAGTAAGCAACAGTTTAGTTTTCTTTCCAAGGTAAAAACAACTCAAGCCCAACAGCCACTGGCAGCAAGAAGGAAATGCTCTGATCAGGGAAGCAGGAAACTCTGATCTGTCTGGATTTACCGCACTTTCAGATATTATTATAATGTGCTACTGCAGGAATCACTCATGTCCCGACCACCAGGTCGCCTTTAGATCAACTGACCTCCTCAGGCCCCAGGATCCCAAAAGCAGAGGCCAGTGAGAGGCAATTCCCTCTGTTGCAGAGGTAGGACATAAGGAGGAAACTAGGAAAGAAGTGATGGGGCCCACTACCAGCTGCAGCACCTGCAGATGACTTGAGGCTGTAATGCAGATTTATTTTCTAAAACCAGATGGGCTCCACCTGTCGCATGATGTGGGTATTTGCTATGGGATTGGGGCTCTGCCTTTGCATGGGAAGCAGAGATGGAGACGGGCAAGGACTAGTGCACTCATAGGCTGTGGGCATGGGCAGTGACACAAGGCGGGAGTCCCAGGCATGGCTGCCCACCTGCAGCTCATCTTAGCAGTGAATTGTGGCAGAGGAGGTGTGAGGGAACATACCGCGTGCGTCTCCTTTTCCTGCTGCACCAGGATGACATCACCCCGCAGGGGCAGCTGTGCCGAGAGCTCCTCATCCTTCTGCCCAAGCCAGTCTATGATCTCCTGGAGAGGCACCTGCAGCTTCCCACTGTGGTCGGAAAAGGCCTCCAGCCGAGCCCTGGCAGGAGAGTGAGGACAGCAGGACAGGGGTTAGATGGACAGGAGAGGAGCAAGTTCCCTGGGGAGGGGAGGCACAGCACTGCGGCTGGGGTGGTGACCCCAGGGGCACCCACAGGACCCCACCAGTGACTGGCAGCACACATCAGCATGGGCTGTGCACGACCCTCAGCCCACACAGATGCTGCACCGCCAGGTGGGGTGAAGCACGGAGGCGCTGGGGAGAGGAAGCTCTGAGGCTATTCATCACCCTGGAGCAGAGGACAGAGCTGCTCCGCATTTGCCTGTGGGTCAGGGCTGTGCCCTGCCTAGCACGGGGCGCTTGGCTTGGCATTTACACGACTGGGCAGCTTCCAGGAGCCTTGCATTAAGGCAGGAGACAATTAACATGCCCCAGTTAAGCTCTCAGTCATGCTGGCTGTGGAGCTGCAACCTCTGATGGTCTGGAAGCTGTGTTTCCCCCGCACAGTGGAGAGGGCTCCCAAGCGAAGGGACAAGCACAGAGCAGGTGGCGGGCAAGGCCGTGGGGCAAAAAGAGACAAGCCACAGAGACAGAAGCAGCAGAGGATGGAGAAAGCAGCAGAAAGTGAGCAGGAGTGAAGGAGGGGAGGGAGAGAAGGATGGGATGGGTGGAAATGGAGGGGATGCTTTTCAGTGTAGGGAGAAAGACTCAGAAGTCTGTGGACAAGAGGGGAAACAGAGCCAAGGTCACCATGAATTCACGTGGCTCATCAAGTGAACAAGTTCAAAAACCTCCTGACAAGCACATGCAGCAGACAAGGCTGGAAGGCCAGGCCAGCCCTGAGGCTTGCTTCAGGTAGGGACTCTTACCGAAGGCTGTGTGATTTCTTTTTGATCTCATTCCAGCAAAGATTCATCTCCAGAGTGGCCTGGGGCCCAGAGGCACCACTCGGAGCCGGGGGGGTTACACACGAAGGTCCTGCACCATCCTGCGAGGCTTCAACCTGGGCAGAAACAGAACCACGCTGCATCCAGAGATCACTGCCTGGTGCTTACGGCACTTGCCTGGGGACACCTACCCAGCTCTGTCCTGACCCTGCCTGGCTTTTCAACTCACAAGGGGGATGCCCTGCTCCCAGAGGGGTCTTTTAGCAGCTCGAAGGAAGCTTGTGGCCGTGCCTGGAGGAAGCATACAGTGTCAGCTCCAGCAGCACTAAGAGTTGAAGGAAGGGCTTACTGCACATCTCCTGTTCTGCAGGATCTCTGTGCTCCTCAGTTATCCAGCAATGAACTTATCTCCCTGCTAGGTATTAAATCAGAGCTGGCCCTTGCATGTCACAGTCCCTGCAGGGCTAACAGCGATTTCTTTCCATGCCATACAGGGCTGCTGTGCTTCAAGAAGAGGTGAGCACCGTGGGTCCTGTTGTTCCTAGGGACCAAGGGGACCTGCCAACCTCCTTTATGCCATCCCCAGTACTGGGAGCTGCCACCTGCTACTCTTCAGAAGCACAAGGATATTGCCTGCCTGCACAGCCAATCTGAGATGCCACTTCTCCACAGATGCTGCTTCTCCTCCGCACCTCTCCAGAATGAGCAGTGGTGGGAAGGATGCTCTGAGAGGCCACGGAGCAAACGACAGCAAATCCTAACCCAGCCACACAAAGGAAGCACAATTTGCACCGTGCCACTTAGCCTGGAAAACCGGTTGCTGATCCCTGGACAACAAATCCTCGGTGGATGGGGGAAGAAATCCTCTCATAAGCCTTTAGCACTGTATCGTGCTCCTGCTTGTGATGGCAGCAAAGACATTGTTGCACATGCTGGCGACAGCAACACACACCAGCAGGACTGGAAGCATCTCACATAGGACTCAGTGAGCGAGAGGGGATTTTCTCCCCAAAAAACATTGTTGTGCAAAACACACAGACACGTTGCATTTCCACAAGTGAGACATTGATGCACTTTGTTTGGGAAATGGCAGCATTTCGATCTAATGCTACTTTGATATTAGAGCTCATTTGTGATAATTATCCCCAGGTGATTAATCAACCGTAAGTAACTGCATTATCACTTTCTAAACAGCACATACAATGGGCACCCCTTTGCCAGAGAAGGGCAGCTGCCTTTGCGGGAAAGCAGCAGCTCTTCCAAGGGGAATGTGCAGATACTTGTCACTTGTCCTGTCCAAGGGCTCCCAGCGGTGTCCAGGGGACAGATCCAGCCAAGCCAAGAAGAACAACAGGCAGGAGGAAATCACCAGACAAGGAATTTGGCTGCACACCTAAAACAATACCCCCTCCACACCAGTTCTCAGAGAGAAATCAAATGATTGCCAAGACTGGTGCTAAGTTTGCTTCATCTAAAAACATCTAACACCAGGCTGTTCTCTGCCTTCCCATCCTGCCACTCCAGGAGCATCAACAAAACAGAGGAAACCATCACCCACAGACTTCACAGGAATCTTGGGGCCATGAATAATAAACCACTCGAGCTAACTGCTGCTTGCACATAGAAAAATCAATACTCTGCATGTGCACATCCTCATGATGCTGAAGTAGTTTAACTCCACATCACTGCCAGGGAACACTCCAGCCCTCCCCTCTATCCCAGGGGATACCAAAGGAGGGGATCAGCTCTACCTGGATGCAAGTGCAACTGCAGGACAGCTCAGCAGACAATACGGTCCTCCCAACCTTGTTTAAGAAGTTAATAGCCCACCAAGCCTGCAACTCACAGACCATGCCCAGTAGATGAGCCAGTGAGAGTGGCCAAGCAGGGGCCAGGTGTTGAACATCTGCTCCCCTGGGACAAAACCCCTGCAGGTGAGCAGAGGGAAAATGCAGTGCTTTCCCTCTGAACATCCCGTAAGCATCCCTTCCCCAGAGCCCCAGCAGTGGCAGCCTGGATCAGCATTCCCCCTCCACCCTTGAACAGCTTTATTTTCAGGCGCAGAACACTCACGCAGGCTCTGGCGAGCGCATCTACCTGTGCTTAGCCACAGATCCGCCGCAGGGCCGCTCAGCTTCACCGGAGGAGAGGGCATCACCTCCCACCCCTCCGGGTGCCGCCAGGCAGCACCCGGCAGGGAAGGAGGCAAGCGCCGTGTGCTTAGCAGAGCGGGGCACCCTGAGCACTGACCCCCCAGGAATCTGGAGGGGGGCGGCAGTGCCTCGCAGCCAGCGTCAATCCCAGCTTTGTCTGGTGGCATTCCAGCAGCCTCCAACCTGCCTTAACCCTGGTGGTGCCATCGTGGCTGCCCGCAAAGCACAAAAGGGCCAGAGAACTGCCCGCTGCAAGGCACCCCAGCATGGGAAAGCCCCTTGTGGGAAGTTGGCCATGCACAGAAGGATTACTCCAGGCACTGGGGAAGACCCACCTCTGCAAGGGCATGGCAAAGGCAGTGGTGGGCTGGGATGGGGTGACCAGCAGAGACCTTGCCCTCAGATGCTGGAGCACATGCAGGGCAGACAGGGGTTTGCCAGGGAAGAGGTTTACCCAGGGAATGGTCCCAGCAAGCTTTGGCTACCCAAAAGGTAAACAGTCAGGTCCTTGAGTCCTAACACCCAAGAAGCCAAAGATGCCCTCCTTGCCCCCAACGTGCCCCAGCACAGTGCTGGGTGCCAGCACAGATATTCCTGTCCGCCTGGACTGGGTGCAAATAGTTTGTTTTTGCCAGAAGGCTCTGGGCTGGCTCCTTGTGCACCCCACAGTCCTGCCGCCCAGCATTGTTTCCATGCTCTCCTCCACCTACAGGGAGGGAATGAAAAGCTCCCTGTATCTCTCTCTCTCTTCCCCTCCTTCCCTGCCTGCACATCTGACTGCTGCTGTCTCTCCCTCTGGGATCAGCACAGTCAGCCTCCTCTCCCCACCACCTCCCAGGCCCGACAGATGCAAGACCAGCTCCTAGACTGCAGGAGGGGGCTTCAGCAAGGCCAGGGCACAACTAAGGATAAGTTGTCTGCAGCCTGCTGGGAGCTTTCAGGACAAGCAAGGACAAGAGAGGAATGCTGTTTCCTGGGTGGCAACACCTACGCCTGTGAGAAGGAGGGCATGGCAGACCCTTTGAATGAGGCAGGCTGTCATTAACGTTGCAGGAGCCAGCAGCCAGCTGGTACATGGCACCCAACACACTGATGCCCACACAGCAGAAAGCCAGGGTCAGGCAGGGACTGGAGGAAACCTGTGGTGGATATGACCTGAGCTGAGGATGTCCGCATGCTCCCCATGTGCTGTCTTGCAGCTTAGTGGTGGTAGGTCCCACAGGGCATCTTGCCTTGGCTCCCCTCCCCTAGCAAACCCCACAGTGCTCTGACCCCCTTGTAGAGGCTTGGACTGCTCAGGCAGCTCAGGAGGGCATTTGCCTGCTCATCTTGTTCTAACCCTCTCCCTCCTCGCTTCATCTGCTGGGCTGTTCGTTAACCACCCATGCGCTGGCCCAGTAGCAACTACCTAACAGCCACCCCAGGGCCAATAAGCCCTGACTCAGCTACCAAAAGCCTGCCCCAGCCGCAAGCCTCATCCTTGCATGCTAGAGCCGCTCCAGAGACAGCTCTGGCTTCCTCCTGCAGACCCTAGCTCTCTGGGGCAGGACTGGTCCAGGCTGCTGGCAAGCCATGTGAGGGAGGAACCCCAGGCTCAGCCTTTGCTCTTCATATTTGAAGCACGATGAAAAAGGAAAAGGTAGAGCCAGGGACCTCATTCGTCCTGGGAACAACACTGCCAGAAACCAAGGAAAACTTTGGCATTGTCCATCAGGTGAGAGTTACCCTGGGGCCAACAGCTACAGGCAGCAAAGGAGAAGCCATGCTCTAGCAGAGCCGAGGCAGCATTTCCTGAGTCTTGCTGTCCTGGGTGACCCAGGACAAGGTGCTAAACCAGCTTGTGACAGCTTGGTGCATAGCACAGGCAGCTTTGCAAACAGTCACCAGCACAACTTTTCTGTTCTCCTCCACTCTGCCCTGCCATTTACCCAGGTATCCCGGAGATCTTCACATCTCTACCTGGCTTCAGTGAGGAGCCTGGCCTGCCGCCTCAGAGACCCTGGGGGAAGGAGGAGGGAGACAGGCAGTGTGAGCACCCACTCTCTGTTCCTCAAGATAACTAGACTAGAAAGAGGTCAGACTCCTCCTCTGCCTTACAGCATTCGTCAGGGGCTTATTTCCAAGCTCTTCTCTGCAAGCAGGAAGATTAGAAACCTACATTTTCAGCAAAAGCTGACTTTCTTCCAAATTTCCAGGAAAAAAGTAAACCCAACCAAATACACAAGAGCTGTTAACAGTGGGCTCTTGCTCTTTATTTTAAAGGAAGCTTGAAATCCAGCTCTGCAGGTTGTCTCTCTTGCTCTACTTTGGGAAACACTTTGCAGCCAAAACGCTTGAGGAGAGCTAACGCTCTCATTAAGTGCAAGCCGATGGGGGGCTGGAGCTAACAGCTTTCACTGCCACCAGTAACAGAGGTCCCGGTTTGCTCCACAGACTTTTGCAACCACTGCAAAAAGCTGCCATGGGAAAGGTTCCCAGACCAGGTCTTACCTGAGACAGCGGGTGGGCAGTGCCGCTGTGCTGCACCTGGTCTGTGATGCGCCACTCAGGACATCGTGGGAGGACATAGGGCCATTCCTGCATCACTAGGGGCTGCATCAGAACCAATGTTCATGGGTATGAAGACAACTCTGGGCATGAGCACCTGAAAAGCAGCATAAGAATCCCTGGGTCAGCTTGCACCTCTTCATGGAGCTGATGCCCTTCCCAGATGCCTAGTGTGCTGCCTTCACAAAGGCTGAAGACTAAAAGGATGCATTTTAATACATTTGTGCTAATGTTGCAATCTTTTTTCATCTAAATGTCCAACTCTTTTTTGCACCTAGTTATACAATTTGCTGTAATGATATCCTGTGTTACGGAGTCCCACAGATTATGTTGCATTTTTAAGAAGGGTTGGGTTTCTTGGAACTACAGGAGATGCCCAGGGTTTAAAGGAAGAGGGGAGAGAGGATCTCACTGTCATGACCGCTTATGTTTAGACATAACAGACATATCCCCATAGCAGACAATGTTTTCAAACATATTATTTTTTCCTTTTATGTTCAGAAGGAAAATTGCCTAGAACCTCAGTTCCCCATACATGCATCTCACACCATCAGCTACCTTTTAATGAGTTTTTACTCATCATGAGTTATAAAATTCTCTTTTTTATTCCATTTTTAAAACTGTATGACCTGTAAAGCCCATTAGCAGTGGCCCCTTGTCTATTCTACAGATCTGAAATGCAACCTCTGGTCACAAAGCTGCTTTTTTCGTTGTTTGGACTCTGAATAAGTTAAAATAGTGATTTATCTCACTGCCAGCATCAACTCGGCTTTACAGAAAGCCATGAGAAAATAAAGCCCAGAGAAAACAGTGCAAGGTAATATTTACCTGAATCTGGCAAATGTCTAGAACTGAAACACAATCCCACAACTCTACATTTGGCCAGTGGCAGCACCGTGAAAAGAGCACCGTGCAAGGAGCTGAGCACCATGTTCACAGCAGGATGGAGACCTAACGTACAAAAGCTGTGAACACCACACAGGGCTTTGCGTAGACCAGACTCAGCACATCTGAGGTCAGATGAGCAAATCAAGACTGTGATGGGTCAAGAGGCAGTGCTGAGGGACTGTGCTGTCTCTTATCCAACCCACTGCCTAACTTGGTGATTGCTTTCCTACTTTTAGAAGGAAACTATCACCTGGGTCCAGCAGCCAGACCTCATGTCCAAGCAGAGATGGAGCTGCTTCCAAGGTACAGACGGAGCAACGCTTCTGGAAGAAGGTCATTGGCTCCTTCACACCCAGCTCACTTGGACCAGCTGAGAAACTTCTTGCTTCGTCCTGGCAGGGCAGGAGCAGGCAGCACGTCCTGCACAGCCAGCAATCACGCTGGACAGCCGGGCAAGGAGAAAGCCCCCAGGCCCTGGTACACGCTGCCTGTGTCTCACGCTTTCATATCCCTCACTCCCCTGCCTGAACTTTCACTGCCTCTCCCCCCTCCATTACACACATTAAGAGATCAGCTTATCCTGTTATGATTTTTTTAATCCCTTAGCAATTTCTACAGCCATAATTCTCTCCCTCTCCAGCAGAACAGGCTGTGCTGAGCTCCCCAACATGCCGATAATCCAAGGTCCTGTCCTCTACCCCTCCTGCCCATTTGCACAAATGAACATCACAGACTGTGCATCACAGCATCCAAGGATCCCTGCTCCTTTCCGCATGCAGGCAGGGTTATCAGGACACATTAATAGTATAAATTCCAGGGTCTTCAAAGCCCCCCAGCCTCACAGGGCAAATCCACTTCATGCAGCTCTGTACAGTGGATGATTTCTGGTTTGGACAGCAGGTAACACCATGTCCTATTCCTCCAATGCTTGTGCTATTTGGGGTCTGAGCTGTCCCTGATCCTCTAAATAACCTCTAGATGAGGCTCAATCTAGAAGAGATACAATTCTCAGGGCATGAAAAGTTATTTTTCCTCAAAGCCTCCATCAGAGGAATGCCATTGAGCTCTACTGCATGACTGGGAAATCCATGGCTTTTGCCAATGAGGTTCTGTGATGTCTCATTGCAGCTGCCATCCTGAGGCCTCAGTTTTTCTGTGGTGCAGTGCAATGTAATTGCAGTGATGTGTGCTGGCCAGGCAGGTTCAGCCAGCCTTCCAACACCACAGACAGGGGACCTCTGTTCCCAGTCCTCCCAGCACAGCCTGGTCTCTTGTTCCTCCCACCAGCGCTGCAGAATGGGAGCAATACTGGGAAGGTCACTAGCTCTGATCGTACTGTATTTTGCCCAAGTATCAGTCTCCATGCCCAGGGTGGGTGTGGTTCTGGAGACAAAGATGGGTAAACCATGTCCTGTGGGTATCCATGTGTAGGACGTGGTGGGTCTCCATGCTCTCTGCCAGCATTATGGAAATAAGAATAGCCCTTGCCTCACCTACTGAGTGCCAGACTCCTGAAGTCCTTCAGCGATGAGAAGGTCCATTACGACACAGAGCCACGGCACAGGGGAACCAAAGCCTGTCTGAGGCAGCAGTCAAAGAACAAGATGGAGCTGGAAAGCTAAGTGCTAGCAAAGGCCACTACCTCAAGCATGTCCTATGCAATACCTTGCTGACACAGAACGTTATTGCAGGTTTGATGGCAATGTCTCAGCTGCTCTTTGCCACTCTGCAATAGCAAAGACAAAGCCCAGATGTGGAGAACCCAAGATAATGTGGAAATAACTCAGGTGCATGGTAGCCAGCACAAAGGAGGACATTCAGTGGGAGAGAAAGACAACTAGACGGTGAGGCATGACTGCAAGCAAACCAACAGCTACATGTGATCCCTTGCCAAATTGCCTGCTATTACAGGAACAAGACAAGGAGAAATGCTCTTGATCTGCTCTGCTCCTCTGCCGTGTCACCCAAAATAGCTCCAACTCTTGCACTTTTACTTCACTGCTTCAGTATGGCACTGTGTCTGGGCACTGCAGTATGTGCAGTAGATGTTTTGTGGATGCTTCCTGGTTAAATGTCTATTGACTGCTGCCTATGCCTGTCAAGAATCAAACCTGTGATCCACCTTGCCTCTCCCACACCAGCATTCACCCTCTGCACTCTGCTCTAGGTTAGTGCTGGAGACCCAGTGTGCTACTGCCAAGGGACAACATCAATCAAAAAAGATTTAAGTGCGGGCAACTAAAACTACCATCCCCGCAGCCTACTACAAGCTTCTGCTTGAAAAGGAGTTGAAAAATCCTCCTTTGACTGACTCAGGGAGCAATGTGGTCAGACAGTCCAACCAGATTTAAAGCGAGGTTGATCCCCTGGGCACATTTCTGTGCAAGAAGGAAAAACATCAAGGCCCATGTAAGCAGAAGCATGTGAGAATTTCCACAGGAGGACATCACAAGAAGCAGTCTTACAGTCACCACGGAGCTGGCACTGGGGCACTGCACCCATACAGTGGAGAGAGCAAGGAGTGAAACCTTTCCCACTGGTGTGTCTCACCTGGTCTTTGCTGGAGGTCCCCAATCCAGGCCCAAAGGTGACCAGACCTTTCCTTAGAAGGATCAGGTACAACCTCATTACATGGTGCTGTTTTGCATCCTCCCACATGAAAAGCACCCAACACTTGCCTCTGCTCTTAGTACACCTTAAAAAACGAAGCATTAGAGGTTTCACAGTGCTGTGTTACAGCTTCCAAACACTTTAGTAACCAAGCCACAACTGTTTAGCCTAGTTGGAGACCATGATGATCCTCTAGTTGAAAAATAAGAAAGCCAAAAATCTTGATGTTACCTTTCAACAGTTGAATGCTTGGGCATTAGGGTGTATTCAAAACAAAGTTGTTGCCTTTTTCCTCTTCCTACATGAGCTGTACCTGTTACAAATTCAGCACTGGAGAGCCTGGCTCACTGCACTGCTTCCCAGGCAGTCTGACAAAGGCAGCTGGAATGGCCTTTGCTCAACCAGTTCTGCTTCAGCTCTACCACACAACTTACTGCTCTGCCTGGTGATCTCTGCACTATTCCTACTTACAGACCCGTTGCAGCAGCAACACTGGCTGGCCAGAGAGACAGCACTTGGGCGCACAGGCTATGCCCCATCTCTTGCAGCATCTCTTCTCCATCCCAGCCAACAGTCAGATGACAGCTTGCCACCAGTGCACATGCTGCACGATGTATTGCTGTCATTTTGCTGCATTTGTTTAAAATCCTCCTGATACAAACCCAGATCCAAACTCTCCCAGATGTCAAGGGAATTCACACTTCAGTCAACCTGCATCGCTGAAGGTAACCCCCAGGATTAGGGACCTGCTGCGGAAGCTAGAGTCCAATATGAGTTGTTGAATTTCCAGCTCTCTACTACATATAGCAGCAGCAAATACAGCATATAGGTCAAGAGGTCTCTTGATCACAAGGCTTATGCTTTGAATTGCTAATTTCCTCCAAAATGTTCTTTCCGGACTGAAACTTTCCACTTCAGATCTTGGCCTATAAGGAAAAAATATGGCAACGTTTTGAGGCAGGGCAGCTCAGCCTTTATCCCATGAAGGGAATGGAAATACAAACATGTTCCCTGCTGCTGGAAATGTTAATGACTTTGTTGTTGTTTAACTTACTGTTCAAGAGAAGTAATAACATTTTAACTCAGCATGCTCAGTGTCCTTTAAGGGGAAAGGTGGGAGGCTTGTGGATATTTCAAAGTTCAGCTCCCATGTAGATGCTAACAAAGGGAGCATTCCCAAGCGGGCAGACAGCAGGACTCCCTCGACAGCGCAATAGCACATCCTGTTCCCGCAAAAACTGTTTTCTGCACATGTAACTAAATAGTTTAAGCCTGAGATCGAGGGCCATCAGACCTCCTTCTCAAGACCCCACTAGGTCAAGGTTCAGTGAGAGAGAAGGAAGAGAAGTCTTTGTCCCACTGGGACCAAGTGTGCAAACAACACAACTCCCCCTTAGAGCATGGGCCCTTAGTCTCCATCGTTTTACAAACCAGGAATAGATACCCAAACACACTCCTTAAAAAAAATCACCCAGTCTCCTGGTTCTCAGTTTCTCCTGTGTACAAGGAAAGGGGAAAAGGACCATCAACAATCTTCCACATGAGCAGGCATTTACAACCCTGTCATCCGAGGGCTAAAAACCACAGATGCCAAAGCTGCAGCTGGGCTTCGCACTGCACTTCCACCTAAATACCAGGTCCCCTTCATTAATTAGAATGAAGGGTCCTTCAATTAAGCAGCTGTCCTTAAGAAGTAACATAAAATCCTTGCTGTATCTGGTAGTGAGCGAGTGGCACAGAAGATGCCTTATTCACTGAGGATGGGTGAAGTGGGGCACTCTCACATCTAATGAGCTGCATTCTTAAATGACCACTTACACTTTGAGCTCATAACCAAATGTTATTTTAAGTCAATGGATAAATAGGTGCCACAGGTCCTAATAAAGAAACAGCACCTCTTTTGCTGGCTCACTCGCTCTCCATTTTCCCCAGCAAAAGAATATCCACATGCACACAAAAACTCAAGCTGAAAAATTTCACCAGTTAGTCTTGCACCAGGAAACTGGAATGATGATGTTCCCCAGCTAACCAGGTGAGTGTGGGTGCATGCCCACAACATGGCCATGCAGAACTGACTGCTCCTCTCTCTGCTTAAAAATAACTTATGGGAATTTATTTAGGAAGATTGAAATCTAAATTTCTTTCACATGCCACTTCAGACTCCCAGCTGGGTTTTAAGCTGCTCTCTCCAAAACTTACTTTGCCTAGGAATTCTTCCCATCTCTTCTCCTCCTCCTTCGATTAGACAAGTACTACAAATAATTACTCCAGCACCTTGAGGACCCAGCTGTAAACACACAGCCCTGCTGTGCTGGACACAGAGAAGTTGCTGTCTGATAGACCTGACAGACAAAAGGAGCGGGGGAAGCAAACATCCTTCTACCTCCGAAAACGGGCAGCAGGGGGTGGGGGCAATAACTTGCTTAATGACCGAAAGAAGGTTGCAACCAACCGTAAAAATTGAACCCAATTCTTCAGAGACTCAGTTGTGTCCTGTAGCCCTGAAACCAGCCTATTTAAACCTACTAAGAATCCTGAGTCTTGTCTTTCTCCTCTAAGAACCTGAGCTTTCCCTTCCCTGCTATTAGAGGCAGGAAACGAGTCTTGCTGCATTGTGAAAAACACATCACCCGTTTGCCACACTACCTAACTGATCAGCAACGGTGGGAAGAGCACACCCACCACACAGAAATAGCCAAGGTAATGCTGTGCTAACTTTTGGCTTCCTTGACACTTTGTTTCTCATTCTCAGTGTCAAACTAATATCTATTTCTCTGTGCTGAATATTCTGCCTTGCCCTCAACAAGCCTGTATTTATAATAAACTCCCAGTCAAAGCACAGGGTTCTCTGGCCTTCTGAGGCCATGCATTTTATAAGCAGGCTGTGTGCCACATGAAGTCACATTTCCTTTCCTTTCTTGAGATGTATCAGAGCGACCTTATTCTTACGCTAAGGGAAACAGCAAACAAAAACGGGATGGAGCTATTTTGGCTCAATTCTGAAAAGCTCAGTTTCACCTGTGAAAACGAGGGTTTTATGAAGACTGAATTCTTTCTGGTCAGTATGTCTTGTTTCATAAGACTTACAATTCCTCTTTTATGCTTTTATCATAGGCATCCAGCCTAAAGTGGAGGCCTTGAATATATTTCTCAAAATAGCATTATAATCAGAAATTCACCATACATCTCCAGAACTCAGGGCTTTTGTTTGAACCCATTCATTTAATCCCTTCCCTATCTCACTTTGTTTAGTTTTGAAAAGAGTCACTCCAACCTGAGCAACCCCATTCACTGTTACAGTCCTGGCCAATTTTAGCTAGTAGGATTGATCTATCTCAGGTATTAATCCAGAGAGAGATGGCCCTCATCTTAATTTCTTCAATTAACAAAGACAACCTGAACACAGCATCACATCATAGCACCCACTCCAGCGCCTTCCCATCCCAGTGCTCCAGGCACCCACGCTCCTGGGCGCAGTGGTGCAAGATAGTCTGGTCCCTTTCTGGAGTGCCATCACACGCTGCTTGTCACCAGAGCCCTGCCTGGCCATCCCCACAGCAGCTGAGAAAGCAGCTTTCAGCATAGGGAACTGCCAGGGTAGGATGCGAGACGGCACCAGAGCCATGGCAGGCACACGCACTACACATGGCTGCCAGAAAAATGGAAACCCTTCCAGCATGACTGAACCTTGTAGCTGGGACTTTGCACAGTGTGTTGCTGTAGGGTAATACAGCAATACGGGCAATAAAGGCCATTAAAGAGAATAATCAAGCAAGAACTCTCATGGCTCCAGAGAGATCAGTGAGCAGCAGGAGAGAAGGTGTGAAGGACCTCAGATTAGGGCACAGGTAAAACACAGACTAACAAAGATTTGACTAGAGTTTTTTTTTCAATACTAAAAACCAAAACCCAAATAAACATCTGTTTCTCCCACAGACAGCATGGTGTTTAAAAGCGTGGAAGTAATTGCTCCACACCCCTGTCACTGCACACAGTCAATCTCAGCACTGAGACCCCATGGATACGGTGCTGGCAATTCCACCAGTGGAGCTCTACACCTGCGATGCCGTGCCAGAGGGAAGCTGAAGGGAACAGGCTGGACTGGGGACTGGTAATAATCTGTTGTGCAAAGTGGCACTGAATCTTGGTGAACCACTGCCCAGGCTGCCCTGTCTGGCACAGAGAGGGAGGCAGAGCACTGAGCCCTGGGATCAGGAAAGGTCCTGTGTCTCCTGCAGGCGGTTCTGCAGCTGGTCAGGACTGCCCGCATCAAAGGGAAGGTCAGCAGTGGCAATATAAGGCCTTGAGAGAGGAGGAGGAGGAATGAGTGAAAGGGCTTGGGGAGAAGCTGGGGGAGGGAAGGGCAGACATATAAAGGAGCAAGGCTAGACTGGGCAAGGTAGTGAATGAAAAGGGCACAGCTGGGACTAGAGTCTGATCCCACCTTACTACTTGAGCAATATTTGGGTCCCTGCCTTGCCCTGCTGTCTAATCCTCCCAGGAGGATGCTAGAAGGCAACCACGCACCCTGCCCGGAGCAGTCCTTCAGCTCAGGTGAAAACACTGCCAAGGTAAATAAGCCTTCAGTGTGCAAATAATCAGAGCTGGTGAAATTGGGATGCTGGCTACTATTGTTTGCCTGGGGAATCCGCATCACTTACTGGTTCCCGGCCTCTCCCTTGTGGGAACAGTCTTGGCCACCTCTCTTGCTCCCACTGTGCCCCCCCAACACCCTTCTTTTCTTCTCTGCAAGTTTCTTCACCCGCACATACGTGGACAGTGTTACTGTGAAGGGATATACTCATGCACACACGCCCAAAGAGCATATTTCCGAGGTTAACCATCTGCCGATGTTTTCCCCTTTTCCAGCCCAGCCAGGATCTGAGCAGGAAACAAATTTTGTCATGGCCTACCTTCTGAGTCCACCAGGTCTGAGACGCGGGGGCAGTGGCCACTGCGCTTCGGGAACAGGGACTGGGGCTGCCTCTGTGAATCAGCGAAGGAGTCCCTGTGACAGGGATGCATGCTGAGGCTGAGCGCTGCTGTCTGCACGCTCCCTGCCTCTCCTCCTCCACCGCCCAGCACTGCTGTGTTGCTATGCAATCACATCACCAGGAGTAACAGCATCTCTCCAAGCCTGCAAAGGGATACCCTTGACTCCGCAAACGCAGGAGGAACAAGGACGATCCCACAAAGTGCCCGGCCCTTTGAAGGTCTCCTCGGCCAGCGATCGATCTGGAGGAGGGGAGGGAGAAGAGCAGAGATGCAAAGAAAGACACATGCACAGGAGGAGGGGACAAAATACACATGGAAAGGGAAAGAGAAAAGGGAGGGGGGAGAACCACAAACGCACAAAAGACTCTGTGGTCTGACCTCTGGAGACCTGACACAGGCTGCTGGGCTCAGACACACTTCCCACTGCTTGCCGACGTCTCCCCATTGCCTTTCAGGACTGGCGGCTCTCATTTTAGGTTAGATATGGCCATGTGTGTGCTGGAAAATACCAGACACATTCACCTCCTTTATTAACAACAATTTGGGTGTCTGGCATAAGATTAACAACTTAAAACCATCCCATTTTAAAATTAAAGTTAAGGAGCAAAAATAGGATAATCACTTAATTTCGGATATGCTTCCTATTGTTCTTAGAAAATAAAAATAAGTAAAGGAAAAGCCAATTCTCCAAGCTGGGGAGAAATCCCAATCCAAGATTTTTTAAATCTCAGTGTATCTTATCTCAGCTCACAAGAAACAGAAGGATTTGAGCTGCTAACTTGGCTAAGGACACAAGCAGACCCGGAGCTGGGATTTCAGTCCATACATAACAAATAGTTTGCAGTTCTTCAGATCATTCCACCCAAGGATTTCAAACTGCTCAAGATGCCAGTGATGCTATTCCCGTGTTACACAAAAAGAAACAGAGTTAAATGACTTGGTCAGAAAGAGGATTCAAATGTGATCCCAGCCCCGTGCTTTAGCTGGTAGATTGTCTTGGCCTCTCCCTGGGAAAGTTAAAACCTGGGAAACATGATCTTCCTGGTCCTCATCAGAACAGCCTTTAATGAGCCTTCGCCCTTCTTTTCCCAGAGCTGACAGACTAAAGATGTTAATTTTCTACTCATACAGCCATGTTCTACAGAAATACCACTGCTGTTTATAAAGGTTGACCATTTTCATACATTTATTCCTCACAAACAGTAGGTCGGGTGTACCTCAAAATGCAGCTTCACTTGGCTCATTCAGACCCAGCGAATGGGTATGTGACAACAGCTTCACAATTCCGCTACATTTCTGAAAATCATTTCTGGCCAAGACACCTCTCTTGCAGCAATGGAAAATGCAACCGGCAAACTACTCTCAGTGGCACGGGGCTTCCTCTGGGCTGTGCATCGAGGAATGTTGGTCAGGAAATGCTGTCACATAGAGCGGTAGTGCCCAACCCACCTCAGTTGCCCACTGCTGTGACCAGTGTGGTGGGGAGGCCAAGTCTACCTTTCAGCAAATTTTGGGATCCTACGAATAAAACTTTCTAATTGCACACCATTGTTGGAAGGTGGATGTGAACGGATCAAAAGCTTTCCTAGGTCAACAATTTAAACCTGGAGAAGGCAGTCAAAAATATAGCTGATCTTCAGTAAAATACATTTGAGAAAGTCCTCAAGAAACCAGTGCACTCCTCATGGTGGCACCAGCTAGAACCTCCAGCAGGTGGGTGGCTGACCCCGAGAAACCTCTCCTTTCATCCTAGGTAGGTGAGGCAGGAGTCAGGAGCAGAGCCCATCAGCACATATTGAGGCAAGATGCACAGAAACCTCATGTAACCACTGAAAGGAAGAGATTTTTAAACAGCAACCTCCTTATAGCTGGTTCCAAAAGGAGCAACACTGAATACTTTGAGTACCAACCCAAGAATACGTACTCACTCCACACACCTTCTGCTTTTAAAATCTTCTTCAATAGCTTCTGCTTCCACAACAGCTGTACTGATGCAACAAAACTCATTCTGAAAAGCTGTATTTAGGGCAAAAAGAAAATAGATATGGATAGGAAGACAGAAATCAGCAGAGTCTCTGCTGGGCTATTTTTGTGCATACATACACACACACAAATAATAAGTCCTGGGTTAAATAAGGAGAGTGACGGGAAAAAAAACAACAGTGCTGGAAGGGCTATCCAGGCAACTCCACACACACCATTCTACAGAGACACATGACCAAATCCAACTACAGCATGCATCCGTTACCAACAGTATCTATAAGGAACACCACAACATGTTTTGTCGTGAGTAAACAAAGTGAGTACATGTCAAGCCAAGTTACACATGCACATAAGAGACATCAGCACAGAGACATTAACAGACAGCACGAACCACAAAAACAAGGTGCTTTGCAGTACATGCATCCTAAATTATTGATAGTTTAGGGACAGCAAAGTGCAGCAAAAATCTCTTGTGTCAGTTTAGCTTAAATTGAGACAAACCAGAATCTCTGGCAAAAAAAGTTGCTTCCATGGCTGAGAGCATCTTCCTAAGTCCCCCAATACCTTCTGTTTTAAGGATATAATTAGGACAAACAGTCGAGCAATTCAGAACTCGAAGGAAATCAGGGAGACAAACTCAGATTTGTCATAAACGCAGCCTTTCACATAAGCACTACAACTTTTTAAAGTGTATAGGAAGGTTTACGAGATGGGATGCTAAATTTGGTATGCTTTGAGTTCTGAAGAGAACTTAATCCAAAAAAATCTCCCAAGGAACTCCAAGAACCCAGCTTCCAGAAGACACAGTGGTATCTACCATATGCCTTTCCCTAACAAAACATTTCAGACATTTTATGTTTTACTAAATGGCAAATATGTACATTGTTAGCAAAACTAAGACTCTCCAGTACCCAAGAGGGACTTCTCAATATGCACAATGCTAAATACGGTGTACAAATAGATAGAAATCAAGCCAGGTTTTATAAGGCATGAACATGAAATTGAAATCAGATTCTAATTTCACCAGAATCACTCCCTTTAAAACACTAGAGTTTAAATCAATGTAAATCATTGAACCAGATTCTACTTTATACTTGTGAAATCAAAATCAGTCACACTGACTAAACAAAGTCACAAAATGCAGAATACCCTGAATACAAATGCATTTGCTGAAAATGACTGGTGAAAACTGTGCTATATGGAGATATACTAACAGTATTTTTAGTCTGAAAGTTTTAAAAAGCTAGAAATAAGGGCTGTATCCGGCCTGACCCTAAAGTGTCTATTACTTTCTCTTTATTCAAAGTCAATATTAATTTGGCCAAATCACTTGTAAGCTGGAACATTCATAACACTAAGTATCCTGCATTACCAACTGATAAAAACATTAACTAAAATTCTAGCATTTACATTTTCAACACAATACTTCAGGGGTCAATACAGCTAAAGGCTATTATTTTTACTTTTTTGCTTCCCAAAACCTCCCACCAATCTCCCTCCCAACTTCCTCTTCTAAAATAGTCCTTGTCACAGAGAATTGTTTCCTAAAATGCACACTCTCTCCTCTTCAAACACTGCAACTTCCCTCCTTTGAAATCTCACATCTCCTGAAAGAGGAGGATCATCTTCCCTCTTGTACAGAAGAGGAAGTGTTACCATCCTTTAGAAACTTTGCTAGGTTCTTTCCCCTTCTGACTAAAGCTCAAATTTATCAATTTATCCCAATTAAAATATTTTAGAGAATGATGCTTTACCTAGGAACCTAGAGTGTAGATTGTGCAAGGAAGATTACAATTTACCAGTGTGGAATAAATTCTCAAAAATCCCTCGTACAGAGCACTACCAAGAACACACACAGAGAATGCAAAGTGAAGAAAAGGCTTGAGGGAGCACGATACAGCAGCAGCAGCAAAGAAGGCAGTAGGTTAGAGCATGTTCATACACATGTATTCAACGGAACACAAGTGCCGTGGCATTTTGTCAAGCAACCTCTGATGAGGAACCCATGTGGCATTTTGAGCAGAGAAGCTGGTGGAGCCTGATGAGCTTAATTCCCAAACTAGTACTGGAGAAGCAGTTGGAGGTTGTGAAGTTCCTACATGCAGAAACAAGTCATTGATATCCTAACAGCCTCCAAACCCCAAACACCTAAACCAAAGAACAGAGCTAAACATTGACTGAGAGTGTATATGAAAGTGCATCCTTGCTAAAAGAATACAGGAAGAGAGAAAAAAAGACCACTTTCCTTAGAGCCATACACCAACAGTGTCCTTGTGGATCCAGCTGTGAAGAAGAGTTTGGTGAAAGGCTTGTGAGCTGGGACAAGGACCCTTATGGCTTGAAGAAATCCTATTTCTCCCCAAGAGCCTACAAATCCCTGTTTTCCTGACACAGGGCTCTCTCCTCTGGGTCTCCTCCTAATTGAAATAACAGATGAGACTGAGTTCTCGCAGAGGTGTCCATATCAAAATGACAGTAATTCAGTTTTGATGTGGGATCACTGATCTCAGTGGTTATGCTGTGCTTACCTGCAAAGGGAAAGCCAGAAGGAACAGATCTTGCACAAAGGGAGAGACCTACCCATCAATTCCAGTACATTAGATAGGCAAGCATGCTTGTGAGTAGAGCACAAAGAACCTCTTTTCAACAAGAAGGAACAAAACTAGAATTAAGGGCCCTAATTACAGCTTGAGAAGAATCTAAGAATGGTTGCCCAGATATTGTACCATCTGGTTCCTCTTTTTGTTTAAATAACTGATGTCAAATAAATAACTGCACCTCCTTTGCTAGCATCAATAAGCACAAAAATCTTCCAAGCACAGATTCTACCCTGCTGAAAGCGTTTAGAAAAACAGCGGGATACTTTCTAAAAGCATGGTACCTGGGGTGAGAGAGAAGAATGGGTAGAGAACTGATACAAGCAGACAGCTGACATGCACAGAGAAACAGAATGAATCCCCCTTTTCATTT
>VYZW01016188.1:0-13952 GCA_013401315.1 Balaeniceps rex | reverse complement strand
TGTCCCCTGACCCCCCCCCACACTGGGAAGGGGACACAAGAGAAGCTCTGCCCAAGGTCAGCAGTGGGCCGGGAGCCAGCCCGGCAGGGCCAGGGGACAGGGCCAGTACAAACCTGCCGGAGCCACCACCTCCAGTCCTGCCCCGGGGGGGGACAGGGACAGGACAACAACAGCAGCCCCCACCCACAGCCAGCGCACCAGGTCTCTTCTAGATCCCCACCATTCCGCTCCAGAGTGAACGGCTCCTTCAGGCCGGTTTCTTGCAGGTTGCCAAGCTCATCCTCATGGAATGCCAGCTGCTGTCGGGCACCTGGCCCCAGCAAGATTTTAGGGAAGATTTTGAATTAATAATGATTTTTAAAAATTAATTAAAGGAAGAGAAAGAAAGCAAAGCAAAGGCTTTGATCAAAAGACCCCCTGGGGCTCCCAGGGGCCTCTGCTCCGGCCCTGCAGGCCAGCACCCTGGGATTTTCCCATTTCTCCCCTTTTTTTCCTTAAATAACCCCACTCAGCTCCCCCCAGGAGCACCAAGGGCTCTGCCCACACTGTTCACCCTGCGACCCCCCCACGTCCCCACCGCCCCCCCGGCCGGTGGGAGCCCTGGGGGGGGGGTTGGTACCATCAACCCCCTTCTGCAGGTGGGGAAACTGAGGCAGGAGGGGAAAACCCGGCAGTAAGCGGGGATGGAGGGGACCCTGGGCCCTAACACCACGCGGGGGGGGGCCCAGGCTGCACCCCAGGGCCGGGCCCTGCCACGCGCCACCAGCCGCACGCTCGTCGGCTGCTTTCGCTTTCCCCCGCGCGGCCGGGGGCACGCCCAGAGCCCCCCCGCCCACAGATGAAGCCCCAGCGTGGCCCCTGGGCCCCCGCGAAAGCCCTCCCCGCACGGGGGCACCCCAAAACCTCCTGCAACACAGATACGGAGAGCACCCACATATGTCAGGGGGGGCAGGACTCCAAACATCCCCATCCTGTCCTACAACAGAAGCGGGGTTGGGGGTACCCCTTCCTCCAGCCCCAGCCACGTCCCCCCTTCCCCCCAAAACCCCTCCGTGCCGCAGGGGCCGTGCTCCCGCCCAGCCTGGGGACCCCACAAGACCCCCACCCAACATCACTGAAACCTGCCGCAGCTCCCGTGGGTGGAGTGAGTGTACCCCGGTCACTGCAGGAGTGCCCAGACCCCCGGGCAACCCCAAAGCACCATGAGAAGCAAAACCAGGTCCCCCCCCAAAGTGCCACCCCAGAAGCTTCATACCAGGGAGCCCATGGGGGGGGACGGCACCAAGACGGGCACCCCATGTTGCCTCCCCAGAGCCCTGGCATTGCTAATGGCACAAGAACTCTGCAAAATAAAGTTATTTTTCAATTCTGGGCCTGAGTTAGATTTTGCCAGCACGGCCCTGGGCTGGCAGAGCCCAGCTTCACCTCTCCCTGCTTCTTTTCACCCCAAATATTGAAGAGCCACAAATATTTCACCCCAAATATTTCAGAGTCAATCCTGGCTCCCCTGGGGCAGGATTTAGGGCATCGCACCATCCCCAGACCCCGCATCTGGAGCTGCCCCGTGCCAAGATAATTCCCTTATAAGCCTGCTTCCGCTGGAGGCAGCCACCGGCACATCCCGGCGAGAGCCACCGGCACATCCCGGCGAGAGCCACCGGCACATCCCGGCGAGAGCCACCGGCACATCCCGGCGAGAGCCACCGGCACATCCCGGCGAGAGCCGTTTCCCCAAACAAGGTCAGTGACATCGCACCCGTCCAGGGAGGACCCGCCAGTGTGCCAGCTCTGCAGGGTTAAAGCTGCTTGGGGCACAACCAAGAAGAGAAAAAGTCCTGTAAATGTAAAGTGCCATTTATTTTTTTTTTTCCCCCCCATGATGAAAATATCAAGTTTAAAAAAAAAATTTCAACAACAAAACGCTCAATACACTTTCTCCTCCTCCAAAACCCAGCACCAAAACCAACTGAAAATATCCTAAATCTTTATGAACTGTCCCCGTTCCCCATCTCCCACTTAAATTAAGAGGCAAAAAACATAACTATGAGCACCCCCCCATCTCCGGGGTGCCTTGCCCAGGCACAAGCTGAGCCAGCAAGCACAGATTCCCCCCCCCAAATCTGGGGTCTCCCCCCACCCCCGCGTTTGCCTTGGGGGGATGCGGCTGCTCCCAGCACTTGCCCCGAGCAGGACAGCGACTTCACCCTTTGCTGGGGAAGGGGAAAGGAAGGGGGTACAAGGGGTTTGGGGTTACCAAATCACGGTGCTTGCTTTTGGGGGGCTGTCATGGTAGGACCCGAGCGCAGGCCGAGGGGATGTCAGCTGCCAGCCCAATAGGGAAAAAAAAACCAGTCTGAAAAGAGGGAAAACACACAAAAAGAGTCCCACCAAGCTTCCAAAAATCATCTCCTCACGGAGTGCTCGGGGATCGCAGAGCCCCGTGGGGGGGGAGCAGGGGAGCGAGTCACCTAAAAATACATCCATATGGCAGAAAAAGAGGTGATGGCGGGGATGGATCCGGCCATTTCGCCAGGGCTCAGCCCTCACAGCCATGGGGCCACAGCCACTGCAGGGCCCAGGGCGTTTTGCAAGGTCCTCCCCGAGCAGGGGGGACCTGACAGGGAGGTGTCGGGCAGGGGGGACCATCAGCCCCAGTCAGGCCGAGGTGGCCTTTGAGAAACCCCCGTGGCCTCGGACAACAACGCAGGTCTCGCTGGGTGGGTTTAATCCCCTCCCTGCAACACCCAGCCTAGGCACCCCGCACCTCCCGGCCGAGGGGAGCAGAGGGCTCCGGGGGGTTTCAATGGGGAGCCCTGGGGCTCTGCTACAGCCACGATGGCCAAGGCCGCTCCTGGGATGGGCGAGAGGCAGCTGGAGGGGGAAAACCTGCAGCCTGGAGGGGTTTCTCCCTTCCCCAACCCCAGGAGATGGCAGGGTCAGGAGAGCGACCCCACTTCTGGGCTAGCCCAGCTCTGCCCCAGCCACAGTGGACAACTGGGCTCTGCCTCCCACCTTTCTGCGCTGGAAGGAGCCGGGGAAGGAGAGTCCGTGCTCTCCCCTCACCTCAGCACCTAAAGGTGCAAGCCACAGCTTGCCACGGAACCACAGTCCCGGGGGAGCCACTCATGTATCCACCCCGCAGCTTCCACCGGATTCCCTCCCGCTGAGAGCCAAGAGCTCGGCCTGCGCTCAACGGATCAAGACCCTTCACTAAATATCCAGTGCATGACAAGAACAGGCTTTAAAACAATGGTTTAAAAAGAAAACAAAGAAAATACAAATTTCTCCTCTCCTCCACCCGCAGACAGGCCAGGAGGGAGTTCACCGCTACGCTCTTCTCCAGCTCAGCCACAAATCATCCCGCAGGCCTCCTGCCCACATCAGCAGGGCACCCACCTCGTCCCCGGCCGCCCCGGGCAGGACAGTGACGCTGTTTCGGGCCACCCTAGACAGAGTTTCTCCATTCCTGGCCCCACTGATTTCTCCTCCCCAGAGCCCACGTGAAAACCAGGGAGGAGGTGAAGCATCTGCTGTGCAGCCCCTCCTCCCCATCCCCTGCCACCGTCTCACACACACATGCAAGCGTGCACACACACGATTATTTTTTTTTTTAACCCAAGTGAACATGTTTCCCAAAAAAAAAAAAAAAAAAGAGAGAAAAATTAATATAAGCAGCACCACATTTCCCAAGTGTCAGGAGCTCCAGAGCTGGAGCAGAGGCCTGGAACACCCCCACATCAAAAGAAACCAACCCCGCTTTGGCTGGGGGTCGGCCAATAAAGACGCTTCCGAGGGGACGGTGCTTTGCCGCTGGGACGTGATGCGAGAAGGGGCCGGGGAGAAGGAAGGAGGGCAGTTCTGTCATTTACTGAAGGAGAGGAAATGGTGACAGAGGCAGATGTACTGACACCAGGCGGTCGGCTCGGCCCTCACATGGCAGCGCGGGTGGGCGTGCTGGGCTGGTTCAACCGCAGCGTTTTGCACAGCCAGCCGGCGAAATCCACCTCCTCCACTTCGGAGCGTTTGATGAAAGTGTGACTCTGAAAGCGAAGAGAAACAGGATTAGGAGCATCGCTGGCTGCTCCCCAGCTCTCAAAACCCAGCCCCAGGTCCATGCCGTGGGCTAGACCCCAGAGAGGCGAGAAGATCCTGGTGCTACAGCTCAGGCTGCTCTCAGGCAGTGAAAGCAGATTTTTGAGAAAGTATTTGTTCCTTGCAGCCCTGTGGCTGGGATTTTAATCCGTGCTGGCCACGTAGTCGACACGCAGGCATGGGAGCAAGTAAGACTCAAAGAAGAGCAGGGCCTGCATAGCCCCTGCCTGCGAGCAGACCAAGACGCTGCTCTGTACGGGCAGGCAGAGCAAGGTGCTGCAGCTCCTGCACTCGCCATGGTCCTCGCTTGCCCCTGGACAGCAAACCCTGTTCCCCTGGGGGCAGAAGGTAATGAAGAAGCACAGGCAGGACAGGACAACCTTGCAACAAGGGCACAGGGCCACAAGGGCACCAGCCACCACCTTTGCAAGGGCTACACAGGAGCACCCAGACATAGCTCAGGGGCTCAGCACGATGCTGAGGAGTAAAGCCAAGGTCAACATGGCTAAACTGGGCTCATAGAATGGTTTGAGTTGAAAGGGGCCTTAAAGATCACCCAGTTCCAACCCCCCTGCCAGGGGGGGCCACCTTCCACTAGACCAGGTTGCTCAAAGCCCCATCCAACCTGGCCTCGAACACTTCCAGGGAGGGGGCATCCACAGCTTCTCTGGGCAACCTGTTCCAGTGCCTCACCACCCTCATAGTAAAGAATTTCTTCCCAGTATCTAATCTCAATATACCCTCTTTCGGTTTAAAACTGTTACCCCTTGTCCTATCACTACACTCCCCAATAAAGAGTCCCTCCCCATCTTTCCTGTAGGCTCCCTTGAAGTACTGGAAGGCTGCTATAAGGTCTCCCCGGAGCCTTCTCTTCTCTAGGATAAACACCACCAACTCTCTCAGCCTGCCCTCACAGGAGAGGTGCTCCAGCCCCCGATCATCTTCAAGGCTTGAGCCAGTCCGTGTCCGTCTTATGCTGGGGACCTCAGTGCGCTCCAGGTGGGGTCTCACCAGAGCGGAGGAGGAGAATCCCCTCCCTCGACCTGCCAGCTACGCTGCTTTCGATGCAGCCCAGGACACAGTTGGCTTTCTGGGCTGCGAGCGCACAGTGCCGGCTCACATTCAGCCCATATATTCACATTCATCTGCCCAGCTCAGGAGGCAAAGGTTTGTCCTGGGCACCTCCGCAGACACGGGACAGCCACGTGGTTCCCGTCCCAGTCTCTGCATGGGCTATGTACCAACACTGCCTTTGAATCAAAGGTGAGTGAGTCACTCCCTCTCCCAGGCTCTATTTGGCTCATCTTAAGCTCAGCCTGGGAGTTTCCAGCCTTTTGAGCAAGAGAGGCACAGAGAGATGGGGCAGCAGTTTGCAGATCTGGTGCCACCCCACTACAGAAAGAAAATTGCTCTCCCCACTTACCATCAGCATCTTCAGATCTGCCCGTTCTGCTGGATTTTTAATTAAGCTGAAATGAGAAGAACAAGAGAGCAAAACCAATGCTGAGACGTTTCTTGTGGGAAACTGGTTATCTGGCTGGAGAGGTCTCCAGCTTCACTGAAAGCCACTTGGCCTCCTGGCTGCTTTCCCCAGGAGCCTGGCAGCATGGAAACAGCTCAGAAAGCATCATCTCCAACAGCCCAGCTCCTAGAGAGCACTGCAGGATCCATCTCTTCTAGACCGTGTGGATGAACTGCGCCCTGTAAATGGAGAAAAGGACCTAACGCTTGGCAGGGATTAGCGATTTTTGTAATGTCCAATCTGTGATTTAACAGGAGCTGCGGCAGCATCTTCAGGTGTCCCCCCACCACGTCAGAAGGTCTGGAAGTCAATGGTGTATGCCTGGTGCCTGCAAGGCTGTGGGGTGACTCACAGCCCCAGCAATCTGCTCCACCATCCCCCTGCCAGGCTCATATTTAGAAGGTGCTGGGATACTGCAAAGCATCACCACAAATAAACTGTTTTTATTTCAACCCTTCCCAAGGCAGGATTTCCCAGCACAATGTGGGATCACACTGCAGCCAGGGAGAGATCACCTACAGAGCATGGAGAATATTGCGTTATGCTGAATGTTTTGGGTGGAGCGGCAGCCTGCAGAGCTGTCCGTGAGTACATACGGGCCTCCACCTTCAGCCATAAGAGGAAACCCTTACCATTTATTTACAAACTCCTGGAAATCTTGCGTGAAAACTCCGTTCGGCAGCTTGGGAGGTGGCTGCAGAGAAAAAGAGAAGGGTTTTCTGCATCACTGTGTGTTAATGGGTCAAAAAGCAGACTGTCACCTACAGTCTTTAATGAGCTGCAGAAAAGCTGTGCTCTACAGCTATCCTCCTCCTCCTCCAAGCTGCCCTTTACGACCAGGGAACTGCTCCCTGCCATTTCTTACCCTGGCAGCACATGGCTGGGCTGGCAGCAAACTGCTGCCCCAGCACCACATGCAGCTGGGGGGACCCCATGCTGAATCACTGCCAAAGCTGGGAGACCAAAATTGCAGCGTCACAATTCTGGATCCAACCTCGCAAATCCCAGCTCTGGCAACACCTACAGCAGACGAAACTGTTCCAGAAATGATAATTAGGGGTCAACTCCTATCACCTTGAAAGGGGAAGCTGCTCTTTCCACTCGCTGGTGGGACAGACCCTACCTTGCAAGTCTGGTAGGACATTTCAGCCTGGGATTTTAGCACTGGTCACCCTCACTCAAAGGGCTTCATCTGAGAAAACGTGCATGACCTCAGCATCGGCACAGAGGGAGCGTTCATCCTTTGCTGATCTAGGGAGGAGCATGTTTGAAATGGCCGGTTGCAGAAGGAGCAGGTCATTACAGCCAAGAGCTCCCCTCACTGCTCTCCTCTTTCAGGGTTCTTATGAACTTCCCCCTGCAGAGCCTTATTCCAGAACCAGAGATACTTTTGTGATACAAAGAGATGGGAAGAGGGAACAGGGGAGAAGGAAAGGACATCAGTGCAGCTCAGAGGGGCTCTCTATCGAAAAGCCCCTGTTCGAGCAAAGGTTTCGGAGCCTGCCCTGACTCAGCAGAGCAGACACGACACTGTGGTACCTAAGGGAAACCCGGCAGAGCTGATGGTAAAGAAATACCCACCTCATTAACTATATAATCCAGCAGTTCAAAGATGGCCATCGCAGGCCGGCTGTCCATCCCATGGCCTGAGTGATTAAGATGACAAAAACAGTGGTGAGAGGCTGTTCAGGGACAGCGAGGGGCCTCGTTTTGTGCAAAAAGAACGTGTGCTGCGGGACTTTTGCTGGGAGAGGCAGAGGCAACCCACTGGGAAACAGAGTTGCGGTAAAAAAAAAAAAAAACAAAGAGAAAACCAAAACGCATTCCAAAATTTCAGATTTCTTTCACCGTGCCTATAGTACAGATCTATCTCCCAGCTTGTAGCATTTGGAGAGTACCAGACCATCTGCTGTGGCAGGCTGGCGGTGCTTCTAGAGCCTTCTGCTTCCAAGCAAATGGCTCAAGCAGAGCCTCCTTCAAACCCCTGTGCCAGTTTGGTACTTCTACGAGAGCTCCCAGCAAAGCTGTTCCCAAAAAGCTGCCCCAGCTTGAAAGGAACCTGTTGGCAGCACGGGCAGACCCCAAGGAGCAACATGGGCTGTGACAGTGTCCCCCAAAGCATCTCCTCCAAGGGGTCCACATCCCAAGAGCCTGCACCGTCCCCAGCACGGGGTGCTTTGCTATGTGGCTTGAGCCTTCTTGTGGGACACAGCAGGGTCTAAAGGCAGACAAAATGAGCTCTTCAAAATCTTCATAGACCCTGGTTGGCATCCTGAGAGCAATCTCCTCACCTCCCCATGCAAGACCAGACTCCCGCCTGCACTCATTAGGAATGACAAACCTCCACGGTAGAGTGGATTCCACTGGAGCATTGACACAGCTCCACCTGCTCTGCAGAGAGGGGCCTCCCTAGAAACACTCACCTCCCCGCCACAACCTCACCCAAAATGGCCTTTGGCTAACCCAGCCACACCGCACAAAACCCGAACCCCTCTCCCCCACATCTGTGTGTTGTTTCCAATGCATACGACAGCCCCTACCACTGATGGGGCGTCCTGGGGGCCTGGCCCGCGGCGAGATGCTGTGAGATTCTCCCTCTGCCCCGTCCACCACAGGACGGCCAAATATTGCTTCCAGTTCCTTGGAGTCTGGCGGGGGGATTGGGTACCTTCCGATAGACAGCTCCACTAATGACAGACCCATGCTCCAGATGTCGGACTGGACCGAGTAGTGGGTGCCCTGCAACCGCTCGGGCTGGAAGGGAAGACCACAGAAACACACATTGACATAGAATATCAATACGCAAAGTCATACATATCATGCACTGAAATTAAATAGGTGAGACTCGATATCCTGACAGCCTCTCCATCTCAGGTCTCCAGGGAAAGGACTGTCCCAAAGGGGTCATGTGCAAAGTGGGGTGGGGGTGGGGGGAAAGAAAAAAAGAAAGACCATGCGCAAACATAAAGCACTTGTATGCATCTAATCAACAGCTACAGTTGAGCAGCATTTACAGCTGCTTATACTTAGGAGTCCAGAGTACACAGTAGGAATCTGTTTCTCTGGATGCTGAGATCTAATGAACTAATTTTTTTTTTCCCTGCTCATTCCTGTTAATACCCAAGAGGAATTTGAGGAGCAGAAAATCCACTCTAGGGTCTTAGCACTGAAATAAAAATAAAAATAAAAAATAAATAAGTCAATGCAAGTCATCCATACTGGCAGCTTTGAGTCAGCTGTGCAGACCCAGTGGCTGAGTGCAAAGGAGATATTAAATAGCCACTGTCTAACTATAACTGTACTTGAATAACCATTCCCAAAATACGAGAGCAGCTCAGACCTAAGCACAGAAGTGTAGTCTGATGGCTTCCCTAGTAACCCACCGCTTGCTCCCAGCCATGACCACACACGGTGCAGGGAGAAGACCCCCACCTACCCTCTGCCTTTCAGCCAGCAGGACCCGGGGACTCGGAGCCAGCCAGGAGGTAATTTTATTGTTACAGGCGCTCTATTATCTGCAGTTGAGCCAACACTGATTAAGATTCTCATTTAAAGGAGGGGCACAATCAGCTCTTCCTGCAGTTCACTCTCACTGGCTGACTCCAATTTGGCTTTAATTTCCCATTAGCCTGTACTAAAACCCAGCTGCACTAAACTGGTTTTACCCCCATTTTGCCAGCAAGGGCATGTGGTCAAAGCAGCAGAGGAGGTGCGTGTAACAGCATCTGCATCCCCTCTGCACTCAGTTTTTTGGACAGAGCTTTGCATACGGAAAGAGAAGATGTTTTCGAACCCAAAAACACTCGCCAAAATAAAATATGGAAGTATTTGTAGGATTCGTAACGTCTTTCCCTGCAAGTCTCTGCACTTCCACAGGCGCCGCTGCTAGCCAGGCACAGGTTGAAGCCGACAGGACACCGACTCCTCGAGAGGATGTGGAGGTGTCTGCTTCACCAGCACAGGACAGTGTCTCGAAGCACTGGGCTAACCCTCAACGTGAGCCAAGGAACAGGGCAGTCCGGATGAGGATGGAAACACAGAGCAAAACCGTGAGCGAATCGGATGCTACACGCCGATTCTGTAAGAGCTGAGTTGAACCCAAATTGTAAAAAAAGCCAGCCAAAAGTTGAAAGGAACTTACAGACATGTAGGACCGAGTTCCCACAAAAGAGTTTGCCATGGAGTCAATGAGTTGACCGCTGACCCCAAAATCACACAGCTTAATCTCTCCTCGAGAATTAACCAGGATGTTAGAAGGCTTCACATCTGACAACAGCAAGAGAGAAGAGCGTAAACATGACTCTAGGTAAAATATAGGGCTCTTGTACCGCAGGCAGTTATTTTTAGATTCCTCCTCTCACCTCTGTGCATGATTTGGTGCTTCTCTCTCAGATACGCCAAGCCTCTCAGAACCTAGAAGGAAACCAAAGACAGGAAGAGATCAGAGCTGGGAAGGGAAGCGCTATCCCTTCGGCAGGACATGTTGCATAAATTCCGGGTGCTGCCACACTGCAGCTTGGTGAGGAAAGCCACCCCGTAGTGTCCACGTGTTTCAGGGTTTGCAATTTATTACCAAGTCAATCACAGATCTCGGGTTAACTGCTTGAGAAAGCTCCTCCCAAATCTTCTCCAGAAGTCAACATCAGCCAGTGCAACGCAAGGGGTCGGAGCTATGGAGAGTGGTTGGGAACACACTTCCCCCCTCCCCTCTTGCACACACCACTGCCTCTTGCCCTAGGTCAGGACAGGAAAGCACATTGGGTAAACAAAGAGAGCTTCCTAAGGCAACACAAGCATTATTCCCAAACCATGCCTGGCAAATCCTTTCTGGAAGCCCGAAGAGCCACCGTAACTCACCGCTATACTGACTTTCCCCAAGATCTCCTCGGGAATTCTTTTGGCTTCTTTCAACACTTGATCCAAACTGCCACCGTCCTAAAATAAAGAACATCGAAATGACCAACATGCCAATCCCCGGAAGGAAAACAGAGCAGCTGGCTGTACAGGCAAACATGCCCAGGGAGGGCGAGTGGTATATAAGCAGTACACAGCATCCCAGCTCAGCTGTCTGCAACAACTCAGCATTGAGCACACTCCTTTTACAACTACAACAAAAAAAATAGATTATCTGGTGATCAGAGCTCAAGCTTCTTGCTGAAAACTATTTTAATGCTATCTTCTATCAGCTCTACTTCTTGCTATTAGTTCTTAGCTTCCTTTCCATCAGTGGTAAATGCAAAGATGATGCTGTCAGTGCTGATCCAGAGGAGCGACAACACTATTCTCCGCTGGAGACAACAGAAAATGCACACTGTGCTTCACGGTGGGTTTACAACATTTCCGTTTGGCCAACCCCCAAACCTCTGCTTCCGCTTTCCAAAAAGTCGATCTCTATCATTTTGATGCCTAATCAGGAGCATGCAGCTTCTACCAGGAGCACAGTGGCCTTGCTGCAGCCAGAGCAAGGAGTCATCATGGCTGCCAGCACCCTAAATCATTTCACCTGCAATTTCAAGTCTCAGGGAGATGCAATTCAGAACAGTCCAGGGAGCAGCAGTTTGCAGAGGAGGAACAGGGACTCACCATGTGCTCCATGCAGATGGAGATCTCTCCATCGCTGTAGAAGGCTCCATAGAAACCCACGATATATGGGGAATTACACTCATGCAGCACCTGCAGCTCTCGGATAATCTGATTCCTGATGGCCGGTTTGATTTCTAAATGAATCAGCTGCCAAGAAAGAAAAAAAATATTCAAGGTGTAATGACTGAGGGGTGTGGGGGGGAGGAACCAACTTATGGGAACCATGTGAGCAAGTCCTCAGCATTGGGAAGAAACAAAGTCTTCCAGGATAGCTCTGCTTTGGCACAGACTTTTTCCCATTTCCAGGCTAACATTAACGATAAAGGGAGAGGTAGAGCCCTGTGCAGCCTGTTAGCGACTGAAGCAACTGCCGGCCACGTAACACACAGAGATCGCACAGGATACAGAGCGGAAAGACAAGTCAGAAGTTTGATGCAGATCTGACTCAGCAGACAGGAACATTCTCACAAGTTCTGTAGGTGTTGTAAGAAGAGGTGCTCCGATATCAAGGAAACCACAGAAAGTTAAAAAAAAAAAATAAGTGGAGATTATGCATGTGAAAGAGCAGTTGCTTTATTCCTTGGGCTCCAGGTAGGGTCAGTTAACGCAACTGTGGCTAGGGAAGCCAGAGGCTAAAAACTACAATGGCAGGTCAGAAAAAAGAGCCACTGTTACTGTAAGCTCTAGGACACCCAACCCCAGGGACTTCTGTCCTTCCCACAGACCTACAAAGGCCGGTCTCTGCAGGAAGGAGAGCAGTGCTGCAGCTTGCCCTGGCTTCAGTCTCTGAACACAGCTCCCAACAATCTCAAGACCACCCAGTGACACCCAACACTCCCAAGTCAAATGCCCTGGAAGACTCCGAGAGCTCAGCTCCGAGTGAAGCCACCTAGAGAAGTGGATTTGCTCACGGAGACCCACTAAACCATCCCAACAGCAGGTGAGACCAGAGACTTTCAAGGAAGCTGTTCTGCAGAGGAGCAGTTGCACTGTTCTCGCCGAGCACTACCTTTTCTAATAGGCAGGCAAAGCATCTCCTGGTTTTCTATTATAGGGCACCACAGTAAAAGATATCGCCCATAAACCCATGTCCGAGACGAATCGCTGTCATGGCTGCTTGGAACTACCTTGGGGATCTGTTAAGTGGGTGGTGAGGGGCGAGGAACATATGCATCAAACTCCTGTCTATGCAGGAACAGCCACCCATCCCTCCACCTGCCATTTCCAGTCCTCGTTAGCCACAACCTAGGATCCTCAAGAGATCTGCTTCTATCCAGTTTAGCTGAGTTCATTAAAAACAGCTTCACTGGAAAAAAAAATAAACTTATGTTTTCACACAAGGTGCTCCAAACCCCGGGGACCTGTTACAGAGAGCATGGCCCCTCCCAGGGGACTCGGAGACAGGCAGAGCAGCCAGGTCGCTCACAGAGATGAAGCAGGAGAGGTTCCACCTAAAACCTAGCTGGGGGCCGCGGGGACCATGGTCCCGACCCAGGTGAGGTGGTTAGGGTGCAGATGGGTCACTGCAGAGAGATCCCAACCAAAGCCAGCTCTCCCAGGGCCAGGAGAAGTGCCAGACGCTCCAGCATGGCACCACAACCCACTCCTCCTGCCCCCAATTACCTTCCGTGCCATAATGAGCCCTGAGGGTTTGTGCTGCACTTTGGTGACCACGCCACCATTGCCAGCCCCCAATTCAGAGATCCTCTCAAAGTCATCATCCTTCAGCTCGCCCACTTTGGCTTTCTGCGTGAGGAAAGCTTCCAGGCGCTTCTTCTGCTGCTCATCCAGCTCCAGTTCCTCGAGCTTTTTCTGAAGGTCCACCAGGTTTGCCCTGGAGAGGGGAGTAGGAGACATGAGGGACGGTCAGGAGACTGTGAGGGCAGCGCCAGAGAAAGAGGGGTTTTTGTTTTTTTAGGGAAGCAGAGGGAAAGAACTGAAAACTGTCATCTGACACGTACTCAGCCCCCAATATAGCAGCAAGACTAAAGCAAAGCTCTGGAGAGAGGCAGGGCTCAGCTCCGGTGCTGACAGGGTCACACAGACAGCGAGACCCATGGTGCAATATCTGCCCAACATGCACATCTCCTCTGGAGAGGAGCTTCAGTGCAGTCAGCTGTTTTCGGAAAGCCAAGGAGTAAGGAAAACCCTTCAACCCTTAAAGAGGCAGCACCGCTCAGCCCAGAGAGAACGGCAGCACCAGCAACCTCTCCCTCTCCCAACACAGAAAGCCGAGCTTGGGTTTTGCTGTGAAACACGAGAAGGGCTTTCCAGGGTGTCCAGCAACCCCCTGCTCCGTTACACGCCCCCCGCCACCCCCCAAACCCGCTGCTCCCAAGCACAAAGGGGTGCCTGTGCTCCCCCAGCACCTGCTGCTGAGCTCCCACTGCCTACTTAGGCTCCAGCTGCTCTCTGCCATTTGCTGCCCACCCACTATCCCCCCCACACACGCACCTAGGGTGATGGTTCGGGAGGGTCTCACCCCACCCCTTCCACCCAGCACCCCCATGCAATGCTCTGCCTCCCCTTAGCACTGCCCATGCCCCCTCTCCATCACCCTTTGCCCCATGCATCCTGCCCACCCAGCCCTGATTACTGCCCCAAATCCTCCCCCCAGGCCTAGGTCCCCAGCCCAGCCCCAACCTGTGTGCCCAAGCCTGGTCCCCAAACACCCCAGGCCTCAGCTGCCCCCAGACCTTCCCCCAGCCCCCTCTGCCTTCCCTGTCACCCCCCCCGAAAACCTGGGGATCAGACC
>VYZW01016177.1:2990-24545 GCA_013401315.1 Balaeniceps rex | reverse complement strand
GCATTAGTCACAGGGATAGGGGCTGGGAGAGCGGAAGGGCTGCATTGTTCTGTGACGCCGTCAGCTGGAACTGTGTTTCCGCAGGTTTTGTTCCTAAGTCTAGGAAGTGGTCAGCCTGGTCTTCCACCCGCTCCATTGAATGACTTCAGCTGAGCGACAGCTGAACAAAACGTGTCAAATTAGAAGCAGGCACTAAGATATCTGAGCAGGCTACTCGATGGCAAACAAATGAAGAGGCTTTTCTGGACTAGAGGGAGTGTTTTGTCTAGTTCAGCCTCCTGCAGAACCTTCCCAAGCTCATTTGCTCCTGACTGTTCAGGCAGGATGATACGATGTCCCTTCCCCTTTCTGTAAGGGAAGTGAGTGGGTTTAAAAAAAATCCAAGAGAAATGGGCTATTTCTGGCCATTACCACCTTTGACTTGAGGTGGAAATCGTCACTGGAAAAAGCAGCTCAGCTTGAACGTGCTCTTTTGTGTCTTTCAATGTGACAGCCATAATTCCAGCCCTGTACAATTCTGGGTAAAAAAGTGCCCTTTTTGTTTTGGAATTCTGTGTGAATTCCATATTTCCCTACTTTTTATCAGAGACTTTTTTTTTTTGGTGAGATTAGATTGAAGAGGGGACTGCTTCTTTCTTCTTTATTATATTTTTGCAACACAAAGGATGTAAGCTTTAATTTCAGTGTGAATAGAGACAATACTGTATTGTGTAAACATGTGTTGAATATGGATTTAAGGCCTGCTTCAAACTCCTTTGATTTCACTAAGCTTTGTTTCACACTTTTATCTTACTGCCTGGGGATATAAAGGCACAGGACTTCCCTCTGTTCACAAAACAAGGGAGGTCACTAACTTTACGATTTTACAAGCATTTTCAGAGCTTACGTACTGTTATGCTTACGCCTACATGAGGCAGTATAGGGTCAAGTGGAAATGTAAAAGCTAGCTTGGGCGCTTAAAGCAGTACAGTCTTTTCAGTGTGTTTTTTTTTGCCGAAGCCGAGTAGCCTTACTGAACAGCAGGGGATATTGGCTTGCAGACACCGCCCGACTGCCGCTACGCGGCTCGCTTATTGAGAGCTAGCTCAGGCATCTTCGCACTGTGCCGTGTGCTTGCAGAGGTACAGACTTCGTATCCATTATGTTCAATCATTCCTAAGGCTTTAGGAGTCAAGATTTAAGGATTAAGATTTCCGCTTTCCATCAGGGTGTTTTCTTAACCGTTTTGGTTTTCGTGTGTCCCAATCACCTAGCAGTAGCACGCTTGCTTGGCAAATACAACCTTCAGCTCTTTAACTTGGTTTCCTGATTCAGGGAGCATTTTTCCTCATGAATTTTGACATGAATTTAATTGACCAAATTTCATGTTCCAAAACCAAAGATCTGTGAGACACATGTTTTAATCCTCCCAGTTACTGTTTGGAACTATTTTTAGGGAGTTGCATGGTTTTCAGCTTTGGCTTTCCTGCAAGAATGTTTTCTGGGGCGGAGAAAGATTACACAGCCTTGTGTGCAATGCACGTTTGTGCCCTACTTCTTCGCCTCCAGAGCTATGAATTAAATCAATGCTTTTATTTCAGTGGTAGTCTTAACTGTTTCTGACTTCATTGTTTTCCCTCTATTTTGTAGCGTTGTTAAGAATGGGATTCAGCATTTCTTCTTAAAAGATTTGTGGGGGAGGAGTGGTTGTTTATTTGCAAACTGGGAATACAGAAAAACTTTAACAAGTCTGACACTATACTGCTGGCCCAGTTACAAAGGGACTCCCTAGGATAACTGCTGCCAATGAGCTTTGTATCCGAATATTGGCTGCGTCATGAGCAGTTTGATTCTTGTTAAATTCAGGCACAAAGTAGGAACTCAGCCTTTTGATTATAGCTTTACTAGTGCCTAGTACCCAGACACTACCCAGACTTAGAAATGGAGAATCAACTTTTTAAGAATCTCAGCTGGATGAGGAGTTCTGCCTGCAGGTAGTGCCATGGGCTGCCTGCACCGCCCTGCGATGCCCAAGACCAGGAGGAGCGAGGACCAGAATGGATAGCATTACACTAAACGCTGAGGTGCTTAGGGGTAAAGGAAAGAAGCCTGAATCTGATATGAGAGGAAGCCAGTGGACAAATTAATATAACAAGTAAGCTGGGAGGTACTTTCAACAGCAGCATCTTAACTAGAATTGAATGGAGAAAGACTGTAATGCCAGGTAAAAAAGTTGAAGTGGGCTCCTCTGAGGTAGTCCCAAAAGCTTGTTCAGTGGAAGATGGCTTACTCACAGAAATTTTAAGGCTTTAGGAGATACAGAGGATGTAGTAGCCAAACTTCTCTGAAACAATTTTGGGAAAGTCACTGAGGATCGTACTGTGAAATTTTGGTCCTTGGGACTCTCTGGCTATGTGTAGATTGCCAAGATACTTGGTGCAGTAGGGGAGGATCAGTAGATGAAAGCAGTTACTGCTGACACTCGTACATCTACAGTATATCCAACTTAAGACTACATATAGTCTGTTTCCTTGGATAAATGTCTCCATTGCATATGCAGTTTGAAGCAGGCCAAATAATTGGTTCAGACTCTTAATGTCTGTTTTAGAGGCTGGAGTGTATTTGGCGTGCAGCTGAGCCTCCAGTGTAGTTTCTTCCAAAATAAACTTAATCCTTGTGTACCAAAACCACTCTGCAAACTGAACCAAGGTTCAATAAGGGAGGACGACTGGGAATTCACTTCAGAACCACACTACTATCTCAAACCAAAATGCTAATGGAGGCTAGGACTTGGACTATTCCCCCTCCATCCTCATTGTTGCAGAACGTAGTAGCTGAAGACAAATTAAAACAGACTCCTTCCCTCTTTCTCCCTCTTCAAAAAAAAAAAAGGTAAACATTAAGCAACCAAACACTAAGGGGAGATGAGTAAGTGGAAGAAAAGAAAGGGATAATTTTCAGTCAGTATAAATTGACACGGCGCTACTGACTTAAGATAAAACCTCTGGAAAAATGTGCACACAACTGTTTCCAGATGTCGTTCCCCGTGAGTTGTCTTGCCAGATTGTGGATGGGATCTTTGTTTCTTAATGTGTCTTTGTGTTCAATGTTAGCACACCATTCAAACAAAGAAAAAAAAAAAAAAGGGTAGTTTCTGGAAACCTTGCTTGTTGGGACAATATGCTTAATGTGTTCTATGTTCAGATGAGCACTTATTTATTATAAATGGAATGTATTTGAATTACTGTTACATGTTGATCTCATTGTGTCACTTTAGGTTTTGATTATTAATGAAATGCTAGTAAGTATCTCCTATGCATTATGCAGCATTATTTGAATTATTCATGTGTGGCAAGTGGAGTTCTGCACTTTAAAATGTTGCCTTGGCCTAACGTTTATAATTATTTTGTGGTTTTTGTGCAATCAGAAAGCTTTGTAGGGGAAAAAATTGTGTATTTGCTCACTGTACTGAACATTTTCAGTATTGTAAGTGGACTT
This sequence comes from Balaeniceps rex, assembly GCA_013401315.1. NCBI lineage: Eukaryota > Metazoa > Chordata > Aves > Pelecaniformes > Balaenicipitidae > Balaeniceps > Balaeniceps rex. The sequence goes on along the minus strand of VYZW01016177.1, from coordinate 21,068 downwards.
CCTGTTAGAAAAAGAAACGTTAAAATGACTCTGTTTAAATTCTGTGCCTGATTATACACTCACGAAGGAAAAAATTACAATGGTTTTATGAAAGCTGACATGAATAGTAACGTTTTAATTTAAAAAATATTTAGAGAAATAGATTTTTTTATTTTAATTGTGATTATGCAGTGCAGACTAGCAAAAGGTAATAATTCTTGCTAAATATCTACTGTTCTACTGTGCAAAGAAGAATGTAACTACTTTTGATTACATGTTTAAAAAGAATACGCAAGTCTTGAAAAATAAAAACCCCAACTTCTTTCAAAGAATATCCGAGTTTTAAAAGGAAAATGTATTAACAACATTGCTCAGACAAGCTGTCTAAAAATATTGTTTTCAGCATTTCCAGGAACAATCCATAACAGATGATAAGGTGACAGCTTTTAAAATACTGAATTTGTATGAATAAATGGTGCTGCCTTATCTGCAGCCCTGTGTGTAGCAGTGGTCAACTCGTCTTTAAAATGATAGTGTACAAGTAGAAGGTATTTTAAAAAAAAAAGCCAAGGGATTTTGAAAATTTGAGAAAGGACTGGGAGAAAAAAATTAATTTGAGAAGTTATTTGAAAAGGGTGGTAGCAGAATACAAAGTAATGCAAAGTAGAAAGAAGCTAGATCAGAAGAACTCACAAAACCAAGATGACATGTCAGTGAAGTTTTAGGTGGGAAATGCTCAGCAAAGAAGATGTTTTCAGGTGATATTATGTTAAATCACAGACCTCATTCCTTCTGAGAGTCATTGAGGCCCAACAACTGAGCAGATTTCCAAAGCAGTTACTTACACGCTTAGTAGTACAAGCCCAAATAATTGTAGCTAACCATAGTGTAATTATATAAAACTTTTCAACCTCTCAACTTCTACTTCAAGATTTAAATCAAAATTACCTGTAACAACTCCAGAAGAAACCTAATGCAGGGGCACGTTATGCTTTATCTCCATGTGTCCTATGAAACATTTGGCATTGGCCAGGTCAGAGACTGAACTAGTCTGGTCCCAGGGAAGCATCTCTGCTCCTGCATGCCCCACACGTCGTCCCCTGTCGTGTGCCTGATGGCGCAGTGATGACTGAGCCCGACACAGGAGGGCAAGCATCTGGTGTGACTAAAGTAACTGAAAATAAGCTGTTTCAAAAATCAGATTGTTTTGACGTTAAGCACACTGCAGAGGGTACAGCATGTTTTAAATCACCTAATAGTGAACTTCTAGGTACTAGGAACTTTGGCTTAAAGTTGGGGGGTTTTTTAAGCCCTTGTACTGTATGCGCAACGACTCGTGCTTCTCTCAACAGAGAAGCCAGCAAATGACATCTGCAGGGCTCTCTGTACAAAAACCAATATCAACAGCAACAAAAACAATTCTTGGGAAGCCAAAAGGACATCAGCAACATCAACAACAATCTGTTGTGTGAAGTTAATAGAACTGTTAGTTTTTCTCGCAAGGCTGAACAGTGTTTTTGGAGGGTAGTTTCCTGGAAATTTCAGTGGAAATTCTTTCTTGGAAAATGCCCTGAATCAGAGAGTGCTCCAACAACCAATGAGGACCCCTGTGGCTCCTGCAGAGGCAGTCACTTCTGTAGAAGTGAATGCAATAGTTATGCCTAGACTCACCCTTCCTTCTGCTGGTCAGGACTCAGAAGTGTGTATTAGCTTTAATTCTGGCTTTAGTTTGTGGTTTCTCGTACACCTCGTTTTAGTTTGAAAATAACTATGCTGAAGGAGTGGAGTTGGGAGAAAGATAAGGCTAAAAGGCAATCCTACACCCACCTGCCTAACGCTTCAACTCAAAAGATTTGTCCCATTAGGTAGATGTTGTTATGTTTGCACAACTCTAAGACTCAGTGATTTGGCTTAATGACTTGAGTCAGCTGGTCACAATTAAACCCAGCCAAGACCACGACGTAAAGTGTGAGCAGCTGACAAAAACATAAAAATGTTTTACCTTGGTCTGCATGTGAGTCACCAAAGGCTTTGCTTATCCAAGTGCTCCTAGGGACATTTAGGTACGAAAACTACCTGGAGATAAGCCTTCAGTATAAGGGACCAGTGTTAGTGACAACTGAAGGCTTTGATCTCTGTGTCCTGTCTGGCCTTGTGGCTTTGGATCTGGGTTGTGTGTTCCTTTAGCGGCTTTTGCTGATGAGGCTATTGAAAAGCGGTTGCACGTACCCCTTAGCTGAGGACGTTTGCAACCCTTGCTTCAAGACGAACCTTCTTTGCCCAAAGAAGAGTTCACATCTCACTGGAGTAAGCTTTTCTGATTCTGGTCCTTGGTTTTGTCTGCTTGTCGCCTGTTGCGCATAGGCTCTGGTTCTTTCGTTTGTGAAAAATGCATAACTGGAGTTAATGTTGTTGAATTTATCCTTCCTGTTGTACTTGTGAGGTTTTGAGGAAGAGCAATGTATTAGGAAAAATGGTATATGCGATTCCACTGTTTGCTTGGTTTTGATCATGCTAAATGGGAAGTCATGTACTGTTGAAACAAAATAAAGAGGCCTTGTGTTTACACCAACCCTCATCTCTTTCTGTGTTTGGCTTTGGAGGAGAGAGAGACAGGTGGCAAGCTGACTAATGAAGATTTACCGTGAAGACCATAAAACACAGCAAAGTGTTGGAGATGCACAGAACTTACCTGTTCCCTGGGGAGCTCGGGTGCACCCATCATAGGGGTTTGCAAACTCTGCTTAGTATGCATAACGTTATTTTAGGGGATCTTTTTCCGGATTCAAAACTCTTACAGCTTTTGATATATCTTTATTACCAGATTTGTTGGCTTGACAAATCAAAGCCAGTGCGTCAGTAACCTTTTTATTATTTTGTGTCTAAGTAGACTATCCCAAAATGCTTTCTTCTTGTGCTTGGCAGTAAGTATACAGTCACATCTCCTTTAATGTGATTTTCTTCACTTCCTTGCTTTTCAAAGCTTAGGCATAAAAATGTCCCCAGTCTAAGCAGCTCTGAAACTCACCAGAAGTGGTTTTCCTTAAAACAAAAACTACCATAGAAGAACCACTAATTACACACTGAGGAATTGTGTGGTGAAATTTTGAGAATTATGTGCAAGTTGTTACCAACTTACGCAAAATTATGTGCACAAGAAATAAAGCTGTTCTGTATTTTCATCAACCAACTTATCAGCAGAAGTCATGCAAACTTCAGAGAAAAGACAAGTGAAAGAAAAATTCTTTATTATAATAGACTACTGTTCTTAATAGAAAGGCCCATTTAGGCTTTCAGCATAGGAATTCTGCTACTTAACATTTTATTTTGGAAAATAGCAGTAAGAAATGCTTTTGTGACATTTTGCTAGAGTACTATGTTAAGACTTACCTATTTAAAGCAGTATAAACCCCAGATGTGAGCACAGTTGTTACGGTATAGAGGGTTTGTGAGCCAGTTTGAAAATTTGAGAGCCTCTGGGTATGTTGTCAGTAAATCTCAGGCTACAGCTGTTTCACTGCAATAAGTTGATGCAGGCACAGTGTGCACAAGTGAACACAGAATTTGTGAGTTTAAAAAAAAGCCATTGAATAATCATGAACATATTACCAGTGTAATTTTCATCAGTCTTCTCCCATGGCTATTAAGAAGAATACAAAGACTCTTTTTGGTTTGGGATCAGATACTGAATCATTTATAACTGAGCTTAATAGGTTTATAGTTCATGAGTTAAGAGCATAGTTAAAATGCAAAATTAAGGTTGCTTGCCCTATGCTTGTACGCTGTAATTAGCTGTCTTCCTTCCGAAGTAATGACTTTGTGACTGCATTCTTGCATGAATTCTGATTAAAACTGTCCTTTAGGAATTGACCTAAAAATATGGCCAGAAATGCCGTGAAATGCAGATGAAATATGAGCGGTGCCTCTTCCTTTCATATTTTGTCCTAGAGGTACCATCTCAAAATATAAAAGGTATTTTGCTTCTTAGAACCTGGAAGTATTAAAATGATAGCTAAAGTTTAATCTCTGCCCCCACTTAAACAAATCTCAACCTCTCAGCACATTGGTGAAGGTTCATGGCTGTAAGAAACCCAACTCCTCTGATAATTCATACAGAATATCAATTCCAGCTAGCTGTGGGCAATGCTGATGCTCATTGTATTAACTCAGTGCTGCAAAAATTGTTCCCTGAGCTTTTGTTTTTGAGGAGGAGTCACCATTGTTGTCTTTTTATGGCTTGTGGAACAGCAAACAGATGTGCCGAATTAGAACAGCACTGTCTTGCAGCACATGCCAGCCAGTGCTGAGCAATTCTCCCTATGCCAGCTGAGGGGCTGCATATGTTGGAGGCATTTCCAGTGTTGTTATACAAAGATTCACACGCTCCGAGGGATAATTGAAGGAAAAGGGATGAGTTTGAACTGTGTGCAGAAGATGCTGTTACAGAAAGAGAGATTCACAAGTTTTTTTAAGCCTAAATCTATAAATAAATGAACTGTTGCAATCGTCTGCTCTGACCTTTCCAGGCCCTGAGAGAGGGGTGGCTGAGGCATCCCATGAGGCCATGCCTTCATTACGTGAAAGTCTCAGTGAAAGGCAGGACACGCACAGAGCAGGTTGGAGTGACTAGGGCTAGAGGTGTTCCAGGCACAGCAGGTAAGAGCAGTGTGACACCACACACATGCTAAACGCTCGCCATCTCGGCTTATTATGGGGGCTCGTTCCCTTAAGTGCAGTGCTGTGCTGAACTCTGTGCTAACACTTTGGGAGGTCGCTTAGACACCCCATAGCTCAGCCAGCCTACATGAGCAGCCCAAACTCTCACCTTTTGGAGAGCAGGGAGCTCAGCACAGTTTCCTGCACTCCTGGGCTGGTGCCCCCATCACTAGGGCATCCTCACCTCAATGCCATCTCAAACTGTCGAGAATAAAATTAAACTCAAATTGCTATACTTGCACTTCTTATGATACAAAAGCCATCTCAAAGCGGTTTTTGTGCACAGACAGCTCTCAGCTGCACCTCTGCCTGTTTTGGGAGCTGCTGCTGCCCTGTAGCAGCTGCCACATCTGGCTGTAGGTACTGATGTGGGACTGAGACAAGACGAGGCAGTGTGAGGTGCATGGCATGAGCAACCTTCATAAACCACTGCCCTTCAGTTTTTTTCTTTCTTTGAAAAGAACAGTGGTTGGTAATATTACCCCTGCTTTGTAAAACCCTTTGAAGAGTTGCAGGGAAAAGGGAAAGGGAAGAAAATAAGAGAGAAAAAGGAAAGCAAGAACAAAAGAAACAATGAAAGGAAGAGTGGGAGGGGAAAAATGGAAGAAACAAGTCTTTTCCTCCTGCTTTTCCCTACTGTATTTCCAAGGCTGTGTCTTACAGAGGTGTTTCAGACCAGTGGGAGCAGCCCAGGGGTAGGGGCGGCGAGATGCTGGCTGTGAGTGGAGGGTGGTGCCTGCCTGTGCTGCTCTCCCCCTATCCCTGCACAGGCCCTCTGTCTCTTCTCCTGGATCACGTCTCCTCAAGGCTGGGCTGCCAGGGCATCTACAGTCTTCCTAGCCCCCTGGTGAGCCACAGCCCTCTGACAATGCCCCCTCACAGTATCACGTGCCATCACCTTTCATGAGAATCTCCACACCTTCAAAGTAAAGTGCATCACCCAGAGAAGCAACTGCTTGCAAGCAACATGAAACCATTGCCCTACATGCTTACTGCCATTTCACACTTTCGACTCCAGTGACATATAAATCTTCCATTAAACAAGTCTGACCCATACATATAGCTGAAATGCAGGCTAGGCAAAGTTAGGAGAATCTTAGGTGCTACACTGTCTGCCAGTTGTAGTACTTCCTCAAACAGTCCTCCAGCCTTCTTGCAGTCTTGAGATATGCACTGGAGAAGAGGACACAACCTGCCCAAAGGAACACTCAGTTCCTTGGTGTTTAGGCCATGAAAATTGCATTTAAATTAAAACCACTACAACAATAAAAACCCACCAGTAACAGGGACCCTCTAGGATCTGTGGAGTTACCTGAGGGTTATTGTCCAAAGAGCAGATGCTACATGGGCTGCAATGCTGAAGGCTACAGTCTGTGAAAGCATGAAACATGTGCTGAACCCATGAGTGGGCGAGTCACCAGCACCATCATAGGCGTGTGGCTGCAGGATCTGTGCTGGGCTTTGTGGTTGAGCTCCCCTACAGGACACGTAGCAGTAGGCTCTGGTGAGCTTGTGCTTGGAGCTGCCCCTCTTTATGATTTTCTAGGTCTTTCCTGCAAAAATGTGATTAAATTTAAAGTGTCTGGAATTGGTTTGGTAACCTTTTCCCACAAAGAGAGATGCTGCTGGGTGAGAAGAAAGCAGATGCAATTTTAAGGTGATGAAAAAAGCAGCACCCGGTAAGAGATGCAGGATGGGAAAAGGAATGGTAAAGCCCATTTCTACCTTTCTGCCTCCTCCTGTTCCCCACCTGTACATATCATAAGTGCAGTTCACCTTTAATGCAGCCTCAGGGAATCTTATTTTAGATTATTTTTCCCTTGACAGGCTGTGTATTGATGGCCTGTAAGCTCAAGGAAGTCCTTTACAGGGTCACAGCAGCAGCAGGCCAATAGTGATAACTCCCTCCCAAATTAGTCCCTTTCAGAAAAGTTAATGTAGTGGATTGCTAAGAGGAAAACAAAGAGTGAACTTTGATGCAAGCTGCTAAGAGCATGGAAACATGACCAGGTAGAAAATCTCCTTTGAAGAGATGTCCCTGGAGGGCGGGTGCCTGCCCACCCTCTAGTCCGGCACGCCGGCAGCCCTCCTGCCACCTCTGCCTCTCCGAGAGCGGTGGGCGGGCATCAGCGGGACCCATCACTGCCCAGGTAACAACGGTGTGCCCTCCGCAAGAAATGCACTGCCTTCTCCCTCTGTAAAGGGGAAGCTTAACGAAGAAAACCAAACCCAGTACAAACGCTAGTTTTCCTCGTGGGAGGAAAGGTCGGCTAGCTCTTCTAGTCCTTTTATTCAGTGCCACTGTGGTCTCCAAGAAGGGCTATTTTTATAGTAATGTTCTGGCATTTTTGCTCCACTTTAACCCCAAAAAGAAAGATGGTCAAACAGGAAGAATAGATCACAACAGAATTTATTTTATATATGCTTTTAGGAGCATTTTTAATCCCCACTTGAGTAAAGATCATTTGTTGTTGATTCTGGCACGAGTGGCTTTTGTTTCTAGCCAGGATGGTAAACTGCAATGAGAGATGCAAGTGTTCAGGCACAACTGACTGCAGAAAGAGCGGGACACACTGTCAGTACAGTAGACACCAAAACTTTGTGAAACACAGGAAAGTAAATGGCGTTACCTCATTATCACATCACCTCATTAAACTGACAGGTGATTTCAGGTATGGAGGCCATGAAGGCAGCATGTAAACCACTGGGACGGTGGGGTCCAGGGCACCCTTACTGCTCCTCACCTGGGCACAGGCTGGGCTTGACGCCACCTGAAATGATGGTGGGGATTTGCAGAGGGAACGCCCTCTGGGGAGATGGCACTGAAGGAATTGATCAGTTCCCCACCGAACATGTGGCCACATACCCCTCAGTATCCTAAATACAAACAGCGAAGATGCAAAATGATTCTTCCTCACAGTCAGCAACATCAGCTCAGCTTTTCCCTGCAAAAAGAGCCAGGTGACTGCCCGGCTTGCAGCATTCAGCATAGAGCTGCTTGTAAAATTTGATGTGAAACATTTTCTGGTGGAAAAATATCTTTTGACAAAAGTGCTGCTTCCAATGTTTCGTCAATTCCAGTGGAATTTAACCATGACTTAGGTAAAATGTTCTTTGGCAGGAATTTTCACAATTGGCAAGGTGTACCCAGCGTGGACTTCAAGTGAAATAGCTCATATCTCTGAGCAACTAAGTGAGGTAAGTGCTCAGCTGAGAGACCACAGGAGCAGTGGTTTTCTGTATCCTTGTGTCAGTCTGGAATAATTTTTCTGGGATGCTGAAAAACAGCTGCTCCTATAATTAGTTCATGAAGTGTCACTTCTAGGGTGTCCACTAAATGCAGCTTAGGCTGTCAGCAGAAGAAAGTTGCTGCAAGCTAATGGCTGTTTAGTGGCCTCTGCTAACTGAAATGCAACTGAACAAAAAGAAAAAAATAGAGAGGAAAAAAAGAAGAAAGAAAGTAAAATTTCACGCATTGCAAATAGAATTGATTTTCTCCTGGCAAATGTTATCTGTAAATCCTGCTGGGCATATTAGGCTGTTGTGGGACTACCTAGGCACCAAGGTGGCTTGCACAACTCTTGGTCCTACACAACACCTCTTCTGTGAATCCACAGAGGACTTCAGCCGTCACACTGATGATCCTGGCCCTTCCATCTTCAGATGAAAAAACCCCCACCCCTTTCTCATTTATTTAAAACAACTGTTTTGGAAAAAAACTACAGCAAAGTGGGGTGGGCTCAGGAACCCCAGAGCTGTTGACAGTGTTACGTTCTTCATATGGATTGTGAGTGTGTCCTCAAGAACACACCAGCCACTGCTCGCTGCATCCATCCTCCTGCAGGGATAACTGCACTCTTCCTTACACAAGGATGTAAGAGGGACTGAGCTGGGTCAGACCAAAGGTTTATCTAGCACAACTGTCCTGTGTCTAGTAAGGTTGATAAACATGGATGTGCAGGAGGACAGCAGGACATGGCATGAGCCTTCCCTTGTAGCCTCCCCTGCTTTCAGCCAACAAGTCAAAGAAGTTTAGAGCAAACATTGCAGCAAGGAAGTTTGGTTTAGCTCCTTAGTTTGTCTAATCCCTTTCTGAGACATTTACATTTTTACTCTCTGTAATATCCAGTGACTGTGAGTTGTACCTGTTCATTATGTGTTGGGTGTCATAATAATTTCTTCTGTTTGTTTTAAACTGGCTGCCTAAACACATCCCTGCTTCCCAGACTGCAAGCTACAGTGAATAACATAGTGTCACCTTTTCCATTAGCATCACTGTCCTTAAAGTCAATTTCAAGGAAAAGCAGGAATGTTACATGCTTCTTATAATTTTGGCTCAGATTTATCGAAAGGGTGTTTTCATGTATTTATTTTGCAATTTGGTTCGACACACAAAGCCTAGGGCTGGACAGCAAATTACACATGAAGCAGACTGGGCTGGTTTCACAGAAAGCATGGAGTAACAGCCAGTTCTACCTATCCCCAAAAAACCCAGACCATTTCGTAGACCTGGAAGCAGTGGAACATTTTGTATATGTTGTGCAAGGGCCAAACAGCTTGGGATTTGCATGCTGCTACGGAAATGTCTGGTCTCTCCGTGCCAAGGCTTATAGACATGTTGATTGAGTTGGGCATTGCTGAAGGACGGCGTCAGATTCAGAGTTGGCCAGACTTTAGAAAAAATATTGCACAGCTAACGTCCTTATCTCGATCCAAGACTGATTAACAGTATCAAGTGTCCACAGTTTCTTCCTCCCAGTACAAATGCGGTGTGTGGGATGAGAGCCGCTATGAGGAAGAGAGCAGAAACTGGCTGCCAGGGGATAGAAAGAGGAGAGAGGCAGGAGGAGGATATTTCCTTCCTCTCCACTGGTCCTTACTTACATAAAACCTGATTCTTAAAAGAGGTCCTTTCTGACAGAAAAGGAGTACAATAAGAACATGGTTATTTTACCCTCCTAATAAGGACACGAGAGGAACAGGCACCATAGCTGGGAGCAGTGTCACCTTCCAGAGATGTTTTGAGAGTTCCTGCTGATGTGCAGTCTGTGAGCACTACCAACAATTTATGTTCTGGGACAAGTTTAAAAATCTGCATCAAACTACAGACATACTTGAGTGCCAATCCCAGCAAATTCAAAGTTAAAATAGCTTGACTGCAAATAGAATCATAGAATCATTTAGGTTGGAAAAGACCTTTAAGATCATTGTCCTGGTTTCAGCTGAGTTAGAGTTAATTTTCTTCCTAGTAGCTGGCATAGTGCTGTGTTTTGGATTTAGGATGAGAAGAATGCTGATAACACACTGGTGTCTCAGTTATTGCTAGGTAGTGCTTACACTACTCAAGGACTTTTTCAGCTTCCCATGCTCTGCCAGGTGCACAAGAAACTGGGAGGGGGCACAGCCAAGATAGTTGATCCAAACTGGCCAAAGGGCTATTCCATAGCATACGACATCATGCTCAGTATATAAACTGGGGGGAGTTGGCCGGGGGCCAGCGATCGCTGCTTGGGGACTGGCTGGGCATCAGTCGGCAGGTGGTGAGTGCTTGCATCACTCGTTTTTCCTGGGTTTTGTTTCTCTCTCTCGCTCTCCTTTTCATTGCAATTTTTATTACTATTATGATTATTATTTTATTTCAACTATTAAAAACACACGAGTTTTCTTGCTCTTCTGATTCTCTCCCCCATCCCACCGGGGGTGGGTGGAGGGTGAGCGAGCGGCTATGTGGTGCTTGGTTGCTGACTGGGGCTAAACCACGACAATCATCAAGTCCAACCATAAATGATGCACATAAATAGATGCACAAAGTGCAAAATATTCCTTTGGATTATTACTCATACTCACTTCTATTATTCCCATGAGCACTCAGAACAATTACATTTTGTTTTCTAAATTGTCCTCCAAGTAGAGGTAGGTAAATATTCAGACACCGTGATGACAAATGTGGGACGGATGGATGAACTGCATCATATTACTATATAGAAAGGATAAGTGTTTGTAAATTGCTTTCTAAACCCAAGATTACCATGCAACCTGACATTCTCATACATGCAAAGACCATGAAAATTTCAGCTGGCCTTCTCTTGTGGAAGAAGGTTACAAACCCAAGGTCCCACACAACACCAAGAATTACTTTGTAATAACCAGGACAGTCCTTTAATAAGACTCACTCATCCTTTTACACTAGAGGGCAAGAAAATCAGCATGGCCCCATTGCTTTTTCTGTCTTTGGGATAGGCCAGGGAAGACCAGCTGGACGCTGCTGCTTCTCTGCCAAGAGAGGGGATACAATGATGGGCAGCTCCCTTGGCCTCGAGGATTCACCTGCCAGCTCTGCCACTCTCTGGAGAAAAGAAAGCCACCGCTAAGCAACCCACCCTGATAGGCAGTGAAAGATTGCATCGTGTTGCTCCCCTCTGTAATGTTCGTGCTGCTTTGGGAGAGTTAAACTGTCTGCAGGCATAATTTTGCCAACTACTTCCAGCCTCAACAGCATGGGAAGATGCTTGTAAAGGGGACTCTTGCCTGTTCAGCAAAGAACACTGCACCCTTGTTATTAATATCGCCTAAATAATTACTTTGGGTGGTTCTGTTATTTAGCCAGGCTTCTGAAGTGTAAATTGTATATGTGATATTAGTGCTAAATGCACTGAACTGTCTTTTGCATTTGCTGAGATCGTGACTCACTGAGTTCACTAAATCCCTGCATGTTTAACTCCAAAATACGGGGGCTGAGCTAAGGGATTTCAAAGAGGTATCTAATAAGCAGATTCCTCCACAGCCCACATAAATGCATAGTCATAATCAGACAAAATTAAGTATGAGCACGATTTGTGCAGTGTCTCTCACTGGCATAAATAGCTCCTACACTCCCCTCTGCATTTCCTTTGGTCCATTCACTGTGCATAGGGTGATCACTCACCTTTAGGGAACTGTGGCCTTTTCAATACTAAAACAACAGTTGAGCATGACACCATAGATTAAAATATTTGTACACTGGACTTTGAGACTCCTATTTTAACATTTCATCGTATCATCATAAAAATAGAACAAATGCTTTTATTTATTGGTGCTTGCATGTCAGAGCACATAAACGTGACATAAAATTCCTGGTTGCAAACCTCTATAAAATCATAAAACCGACAGGAAAAAAAAGTGCTCCCCCCTTTCCCTGCCAAGAAATAATTTCCTTTGCATTTTCCTTTTTTTTTTTGCAGTGTTCCCCTTGCAGTTTGCATGGGCAGCCAGGAAAACCATTGCTGCAAAATCTCACAAGTCAGGTCAGATACGGGCAAAATTCATGTGGAGACCCTACAAATGATAATTGCATATTGCAGAAATTCTATCTTCATTGCTTTTAAAGGAAAAACATCACTTTGAAAATCAAGAAAGGGACCTGAGACTCAACACTCCCTTGCTGGAGCGATCAACACGGCAGCTTGCAAGGCTTTCTGCGGGCTTTGGTGGCACATTTGTGCCTTGCCTCTGAGCACAGGTAAAAGCAAGGTCAGCATCCCTTGGGGAAACTCAATCTTCCCTGGCACTTGCAGTGAGTGTGGAAGTATGAGACTGCTTGTGCTGGAGCAACGCTGGTGGAGGGGATGCTGTCCTGCCTCCATGCAGGCTCAGCTCTGCCTGGCCGACTTCAAGCATTTTCTCCATCTTTTAGTCACTTGCCCCAGCATCCTGGGGACCAGCAGAGGCACTGCGATGGGCATAAGTGCTTGCCCCCTTCGTGGTGCACCTGGCAGGGGCTGGGTTGGTCTAGGCAGGGCCTGGCGGCTGACCACATCCCCACGCTGCCAAAACTCTGCATCCAGCATCACGGTGGTGCTGTGGTGTAGACAGCCCCTGGGGTGCCCTGAATAACCCTGCCCTTTGGATAGCCTTTTGGGCTACTCGAAGTCCCTCTGAGCTCTGGTGCTCAGCAGGATACAGTCAAAGTGGTCCTATTTCATGGTGCTGGAGCTTGGCACTATCAGCGCAGATAAAATAAACACACCTGCCCAAAATACTCACTTGGCCCTGAAACCCTGTTCTGGGACTAGCTGATGTGCCTGATGATTTCTTTAACTAAACAAACGGGGTAGCTTTGTCCTTAGTTTGTAGCCTTGGGAAAGGGGAACCTTAAGACACCAGTTAGCTTCTTTTATTTTAATTTCCTTCTAAATACAATTTCCTTATATTGAAATTCCTTGTAAATATACAGGGGGGAGGAAAAAAAAGGCTATTATTCAGATGCTGAGTCACTGAAGGGAGGTTTGCTGTGGCTGGAGGAGGCATTGCTGGGACAGGGTAGGATGGGCTGGGGTGGCACCGCATCGGGTAGGGCTAGGGCTCCCGCAGCCCTGCCAGCCAGCCTAGGACTGCTGGAGGGGCATGGGCAGCCCAAACCAGCCTGTTGAGAGGGGTGTCAGCTGGGACTCACACTTGCATGGGGATGGCAGTGTCAGGGCTCAACCCACAGCAGGGAGACCCTGCCGGGCTCTCCTCGCCACCCTTTCTCGACAGCAGATTTTGTGAAGTGCCGGGACCTAGCCGGCAATCACTTTCAGTCGTGTCAGCGAGGAGCTGAGGCAGCGGGAAGACTGTGGTTAGCCACACATTATTTTAAGCTAAATCAGACTCCTGAGCTGGTTGTGTTACTACCTTGGTGGGCTGAGAACGGCTCTTTCCTTGAAGTAGGAAACAAAAAAGCTACACACTATGCTCATGGCTGTAACCCTGCATACGCAAAAGGTTTTAAAAAAAGCAAAAGCGTGCATCTGATCTCTGAAAAACACAAGGCTTCGGTTCTCTGCATGCAGCACTCGGGCAGCTCAGGTGGGAGAGCGAGGGGCAGGGATTTTCAGATCCAGCTCTCACCTAGGACAGAGCTGCGCACCTACGAGGTGCGTTTGAACAACAGACTTTTAAAAAAACGCAATGACCGGTTTTGGGAAAACACAGGGATTTCATACAATCCCTTTGCCTGTACTCCACCTAACTAGATTGTATTTGGTTAAAAAAATAAACAGAAGTCAGCAACTTAACTGATGCTAGTAAAACATACCCTAAAAAAAGGCATAGTTAGCAGAAAAAAAGTGGAAGCTACCCTGACTGCTTAGGACTTGCAGTCAATAGTGACATTCTTGTGTCAGCTTTTTTAAGAATAGCCTTCTATTTGTAGCCCAAAACAGCATACTACTTATACGCAGAAGCAGGCTGTGCATATATTAACTTTCTTTCTCCAGTACTAATCAGCTCTGCAAAGATAGGTTCTTGGCATAACCTTTTACTGCAGTTAGTTAAAAAATAATACCCCCCAGCAGCTTTTCAGATTATGTGAACTGCTTTAAGAAAATTACAGACAGGTTTGCTTTGGACTGCTAAAGTGCTACCAGGAGGAGAGGGGGATGAAATGAAAGGGGAAAGCAAAGGCCAGCCGAAGCTGCTGCAGGAGTTAGTTACAGAGTAAGGGTGTTTCTGAGGTCTGCGAGCAGAAGTGTAACAGAGTAAGGGTATTCTTGCCTATTGCTGCTTTTATTGTTTGGCGTGGGTGTGACACAGTTGTTTCCTGAGCTGAAGTGCCAGCAATTGAAGATTTTTAATAGCCTGATCAAGGACAAAGTGTGGTGGTGGGTGGATTTTAGCCTCCATAGAAACATGCTGGAGTACATAGATATTTTGGGGCAGAGTTTGCTGTAAGGTAAAAATAGGAACAGTTGCCTCTAGGCTTCATCTGTTTTTGCCCGCTAGCAGAACGCGATGGAGGTGCGGTTTGCGTAGTGCCTGCTCAGGCTCCAGCCAAAGGGCTGCAGCAGCTCCCCTGGCCCTCCCTGCCCTCGGGGAGGGGCAGAAGCTGTTGCCACACCAGAGCTTGGGGGAAGCAGAGATGTGGCAGAGGCACCCTTGAAGAAGCAAGGAGAGCTGCGTCTGGAGCCTGGCACTGTCACTGCTGTTTTACGCAGCCAGGGGCAGTTTAGGACACGGGTGACGTGCTCCTCTCGCTGAAAGATGGGTTTGGTTTGCACTTGGGGCATCCGCAGATGCTGTACCTCTGCTCCTGGCAGTGTAACTCACCCACCCTCTCTGTGATCTGTGGTATTGCTCTTTAAAATGTGGCTTTTTAACTTGGATCACTTGGACAAAAACAAATCAGGGAGCAATTGCATATGTTAGGGTGGAGGGAGTGAAAAACTAGGGCTGTAGGAGTCAAGCAGCCAGTGGCATCAGCCTGGTAATATGTCTCAGCTGGAGCCAGGACTGCAGGGCTGTGTCCTCACTGAACTCTTCCGTGCTTTGTCCTCGCCTCTCTGCATTGGGGACAGCAACCCTTACCCACCACCGTGAAGGGCCCTGGGAAACAAAGAGGAAGAGGGTTGTAAAAGTCCTAATATAACTCATATAACCTTTGGTCTCCAGCAGCTATTTGCAGATGAGTGTTAAATCCCTCTATTTACTGAAGGCTGGTCAACACTGAGAAATGACTCTGTGCTGACCTGTGATTCACCCTCACCAGATGACAAACCGTTAAACACAACTCTGCTTACGTGAAACGCTGAGTAAATTAACTTGTACCTTGAGGCCATTTCCTAACATAATATGATTTCCAAACTCTGGCTTAGAAAATCTTGCTTTGGAGCCAATGAACTATTCCCACTGTTGGTCCTTTATTTATTGCCAGGTGCTTACATGTAAGAGGCTAAATTCCTAGTATCAGCAAAAATAGCACCTTAAACCAAATGTAAATCCGTTTCTGCAACCTGCAGGTTAAAGGCTTGGACAAACCTTGAAGCCATGATGGCAAATGCCAACCTTTGCATCACTGCTACATGCTTGAAGATACCAGCCAATTTGTCTTGGCACTGAGACCAAGACTGCAAGTCCTCAACAGCCCGTGCAAATCTGTGTGTGGTGGTCTCACCTCTCCTGCCTGTCGCTGCCTCCTGCTTGCACTAAATCCAGTACTCTGTGAACTTTCCATGAGCTGTTGTGGTGACTGAACTGGCAGCAAAACATCCAAGTCTTTGGTCTTACAAGGTCAGTCAGAATGTGAGCTTCTAGTAGAAATACACAAATCCATATGGATATTATCCATCAGATGAGTCCGGTATAGCAATCAAAGGAACCAGCTCAGTCTCACTTCTGAAGACTGTAACCAGACTGAAAGGGGTCAAGATTTTTCTGGGGTCATAAACCTACTTTCCCCTCATAAATCCCATGCTACTTAAAATACAACTAAGGAAAATCTACTTTAGCCTAATCCTGTTTAAACCTAGTCTGACCTAGTCTCCCAGAAGCATTATCAAAGTCAAATGGTCCTGTGCACAAACCATTTCACAGGCTCCCTTGGGAACTCAGGGCATATTCATCATGTGCCCAACTTCTCGCTGACCTACTAAAGTGAACTTCAATCAAATCTACAGTAAAAATGCTGTCCACTCAAGGAAAATCCTCACCACCAAATGAGGCAGGTTGGGTGGGTTTTAAACAATATAAATATAAATGTACATTATGGTAAAGAGTAGACAAACAGGAATGAGGAACAGTGAATTAAATTGCTTTCCTTTTCCTCAGATCTGTGCTACAATCTCAGTGATACTTAAAAGTGAAGATTCACAGTGGGACTTCATCCTGTCTCACTATAATGCAAAATGACCAATCGGGCAAAAATACTAGAGAAGGGCACTGTAGCTCTCTGAAGACGAAAGGTCTGAGCTGTAGGGAGCATTTCTCCACCAACCTGTTTGCCATGCAGTAGCTCAGTAAGCACCTTGTGCTTCTAATATGTCTCTCATGGAAGAGTGCACCGACAAGCTAATAAACATTACCACCAAAACGCTTTCAGAAAACAAAATACATTAACTACATGTGAAGACCACTGTCAATGAAATATGAAAATAAAATCAACCAATAAAGAGCAGTCCAAATACACACCTCTAAATACGCCCGGCTAACATTTAATGACACCTTTCAGACACTGGATAAAGGGACTGAGACACCTATGGTTGCAGTGGGAAAATGAAGCTGAAAGAAGAGAAAAGTTCTGCTGTGAGCAGGGCCCCATTCTGAATCGTGGCTTCAGTTTATCCTTTAGGTCATGTTGCCTCCATTTATATTGATTTCATTGTTGTACCATCAGAAGGAGCTATAGGAAGAACCTGGAAACACATGAACCAGGAAGAGCAGGTGAAAAGTGACCTACCATCAACAGTGCTCACAGCCCTATCAAAACCACCTCAAAAACCTAACAAAACCCCCAAACAAAGCATTTTAAAACTGTTGATTTTTCTCTAACAGCAAACCAAATCACGGGGAGGCTGGCTGGCTGTGGAGGACAGTAAAACCAATTCAGAAGCAGCCCCATTTTAAGTTAGCTTAGCAAGTGAAGTGGTGGGCAGCTAAGGTGTCTTGAGTCCAATTAGGTAAGTACATTTGGCTATTATGCAGTCAGTGACTCTACCTCTTTCCTTGGATTTAAACATTTTTCATGAGCAATGCAGCCTTGGTGGTTCCTTTAGCAAACGCAGCCTTGGTCTATCATTAGGGAAGGTCGTCTTATGCTGATATTCGGACCAGCCTTATACAGAGGTGGTCACTTTATAACTACAATATACGACATTGCAAACATCAGGCTTGTGTTCAGCGGAATCCTTTGAGATATGGAATGTTAACTGAAGAAAAATGAAAAAGATGAAGGCACTTTATATTTTATATGTAAAATTCCTCGAATCACGCACAACCCCCTATACATATTTCAAAAAAAATATGCACAACAATTAAAAAAGCAAGCAAAACAAAGTAAGAACTTGCTCCACAGTCACAGTAATGTAATTGAGAAATGTTGTCACCTGTGTATGGATTAAAAATAGCATCACACTGCAATGGTAGTCATTTAGCATTAGAGGCACCCTGATGAGAACTCAGAAGGAGGTGGCAGGCTCTGGAAATGCCTTTGCTTACTATGGGCCATGGGTAACCTCACTGTGAACCGCCTGCAGAAAGGGAGGCACTTCACCCTACAACCCTCTCAGATGCTCATATGGTCAGTTAGGTGCAAGACTTAACCTGCCTTGGGCAGGACTAATTACACAGTATAGTCTGCCCTGCATGCTCTACTCAGGTGCAGTAATTATCCTATTTATTTTTATTTTCTCTCCATAATAAATAAACCTCAGTTTNACACACCAAAACAAAATCAGGATTAAAAAAAAAAATCCGTCATCTACATCTTGCCATCTAGTACAAAAGGCAAGAGCGGGACACAGCTTCTTCAGGAAGCTGTGACTCTAGTAAATCAACACTTTTTTGTTGTTTTAAATGCTACAAATTTGTATCTACACAAATAAGCAGTCAAGCCACAGTGATTTGCATTGCCATTGTAGGTGTTGATGCTTG
>VYZW01016176.1:1273-13937 GCA_013401315.1 Balaeniceps rex | reverse complement strand
ATTTTTTTAAATGGGACATGTATAATCAGCAAATACATCCTGCAAGGCTGGCAGTATGTCTGTTTTGCTGCTCAAACCTCCACCATTGCCTAAAATAGCTACATTCACTAAGAGATGCTTATTGATAAGGATGATACAATAATATAAGAAGTATCTGTTATAAATTACAAAAACAACAAATGAAACAGACACCACAGATTAAGTATTCATGAATACTGCACCACATTACACCTCCTCTTATCTGTAGCAACAAAGTGTCTTTCATACAAACCACTGAATACATTTATCACACCAAAGCAAGTCATTGTGTTCTTGAAATACACACACTGGTGCATTATAGTGACAAGTTCTGGCAATACAGGTATTAATCACTTATTCACAATCCAAGAATGGCAATGGAAACATTAATGAAGAAATAGATAAAGCGCTTTTATTCTGTCAAATGAGACCTGCATGTTGCACACTGATACCAAAATCAGGCATGTAAAAATTGTCAAACAGAGCTAATGCAGAAAGATCTGGAGTTCTTCGTTGCATTTTTTTATGTGTAAAATCATTTGCTTCATGGCTAGCAGCTAGCTTTCAAAGCAAGCTAATTCATGTATCTCTGCTTATGCTCACTGGGTGAGGGAACTCTTTAAATGCAAAACATTCACAAAATCTGCTTTATAGTGCAGTATCTTTTTGACCAAAAACAAAACAAAGGAAAAAAAAAAGAGAAAAAAACAAGTTTCAAGAGCAGTTCAGTTTTGCTATTAAGATAACTTCAAGTTTACAGAAAAAACAGATGTATAATTCTGATAGTTACCTGCTTTATCTTATAATTCTCCATCAAAACTGCGTCCACTAGTAATAACATAGGAAGTGTAAGCGCTGACATGACTCCCAACATCTTTTCCTCATGCCACGCCACTGAGGACTATCAGAACATGCCNTCCTCATGCCACGCCACTGAGGACTATCAGAACATGCCTATGGCAACATATGTATGTTGTTACCACTGACAGAAAGGCTAGAAGCATGCTTCTCCCAGTCTACAGCTATGTTTTAAAAAAATATCTATGGAGCTGCTTCACTGTGACTGCACTACAAACAGATTTTGATATAGATGTCAGACTCTTCTTTACACCAGCACCTCTGCTGTTCTTACTAGTACAGTAAATGTTCAGACTGAAAATGAGATTGCTAGCAATGACAAGCTTGGAAGAGTGAGGAGGAAGGAAATGGAGAAGCGTTCATGTGTTACCCTCCAAAAGCATGCATACAATTTTATCTCTGCCCTACAAGGAAGTTTGTCCTTAATCTACTCTAATGGTACTTTCCCCTTTCACTGACATTTCAAATTGTGTAAGTCTAATTAATCAGAACATATCAGATCTATAACAGCATGTTTCCATGATGCTGTATGGCAAATCCTCAAAAAAATTATAAAGATGGTTGTACATTACATAAAGATCCAAGTCCTGCCTTTAAGGGGACCAGCAAAAACAATCAGTGAGTGTAACTCACTTTCTTACTCTAATCTAAGCTACCAAAGCCAGCTATCCAAAAAACAAACCAAAGCCAGCATCTGCCCTAGCTACCACAGAAAACCAAAGGAAAAAAGGGAATTCTTCCCTGGCCCTTGCTACTATTCTAACCAACTGGATAGTACTTAGATACATGTTCAACAGCTGAGACAGTTCTTAGCTGTGTATTATTGCTAATGGTCGTTGTTAGAAAAATAGCTAAAATCGCTCAAATTGCATTGTGAGCACTTCTGCCAGGTCATCAGATTAATCTGCTTGATGATTTGCATTATTACGAAAGTTGATTAAATGGGCATGCATGAGCTATTTATGCCAAAAAGGTTTCTCCAGTGTGGCTTCAAGCAGACACTGTCTCCTCTATGCCACGGAGGTGACTTCTAAAATTCAAGAAAATTTCTAAAATTTTATTTTTTTAGAAGGTGACTACAAAACATACATAAATAAGTGTAGCATTTCTAAGTTTCTTATGGTTTTGTTTGTTACAGCAGGCAGTTATCCTAAAATATCAACAAATAAGAGCTAACACCCTTAAAACACTTATTTTCAAGCAGCTTTAGGAAACCAGTGCCAATTTTGGATGACTGCCATTGACCATTTTGACATACAACATTTATTATACTACCTGTACCAATGATATAATTTCACAGCATTTTACAAATGTAGCTTTTTGACAAAACTTTGATTTTGCCCAAGAGCATTCCTCATGTTATAGTTTCAGATATTAATTTATCTTGAGTAGGACTTTCTGCTTTCCATACAAACTTTACTGGACCTAACAAACAGAAATGTATGCAAAATGTACCCTTCTATGAACCTGTTATGAAGCCAGAGCATAAATGCAACATAAAAAGCATAATGATCTTATTGTGTATTTATCACTAAAAGCAAAGGTTTCTTACCAAAGGCAGGAGCTATGCATGGCTCCATGGGTGGCTGGCCATCACCAGAAGGAAGGTCAACGCGAGTGAAATCTCTACTTTTGTCATTGTTGTACTTTACCTTAAGGCTAGTTAACTTTGAGAAATCAATACGGAGAGTGCAGCATGCAGTGTAGATACTTTGGCCATCCAGAGCCTGAAGAAAAATAATTGTGTTTTCAGAGACAAAACACATAGTGGCAGCCACCACTGTAAGTTTATTTTATTTTCACCCTGCAATTGTATCTGAACAGAATTTAATCTTCTGTTTTTAAGGTGCTGCTTTAACACTAAGCAGACAATTATACAGCCACTATCTTTACCTAAACATCCTGTGTAGAGTACTAGTGTCGTCCACTAATCAGGAAGTATTATGTTGCCTTGTGCCAATGGACAAAACATAACTTTTAGCATGACTTGTCTTTCTAGCTGTGCTTCTAATCTTACTTGTCTCCCACTCAACACATGATATCAGATGCTAGTAGTGATATTAATTTGGAGATTTTTATTGTATGGAACTGTCCCTTACATAAACAGGTGAAGGGTCTGGAGCACAAGTCTTATGAGGAGCGGCTGAGGGATCTGGGCTTGTTTAGCCTGGAGAAAAGGAGGCTGAGGGGAGACCTTATCACCCTCTACAACTACCTGAAAGGAGGTTGTAGCGAGGTGGGTGTCGGTCTCTTCTCCCAAGTAACAAGTGATAGGGCGAGAGGAAATGGCCTCAAGTTGCGCCAGGGGAGGTTTAGATTGGATATTAGGAAAAATTTCTTCATGGAAAGGGTTGTCAAGTATTGGAACAGGCTGCCCAGGGACGTGGTTGAATCACCATCCCTGGAGGTATTTAAAAGATATGTAGATGTGGTGCTTAGGGACATGGTTTAGTGGTGGACTTGGCAGTGCTAGGTTAATGGTTGGACTTGATGATCTGAAGGGTCTTTTCCAACCTAAATGATTCTATAAAATCCATCTCTTTAAGAGCAGCTATGCTCAGAAAGATCACTGAAGTAGTATTTTCTGCCTATACCAGTCATAAAAGAATCATGGTAGATGAAAGGGGAAAAAAACTCTCAAAAGATACTCGTTTGTTATAATTACTTAACATAATCTAGACTGAAATTATAATTCCTGTGAAATCTTTAATGAGGTATAATTTATTATTAATACTGTTCTTTAAGGAAAGATGCTATTGCTAACAAACAGGCTATAATCCCAACTACCCTTAGTAATTTCCAATATATACTCAACCTCTAAAACACATAATGAATTTATTTACCGGACTAAAGTGCAAGTAGCAATAGATAAATATTCTGTGCCTTTAATTTTGAAGCTGAGAATAAAGTCAACTTCAGTAACAAAAGTAGGGTAAAAGCTCCATTCACTCTAGCCTTTCGGTCATTTTTTGAAAAAACTCAATGCTAAATACCACTTAATACTTAGCAGAATCTATTCTTCTATATACCTTCTATGGGAACTTTCAAATTGATTTTATTTATTTACTAGTATTCTAGTGACCACATAGGTTAAAGAGAAATAAAAAGTGTCTCAGGCTTAGTTTCAAGTAAGTGGAGTATTTTATTTTCTGTCTTTATTTTTTACTTCACAGTTCAAGTATTATAACGTGATGATTTGTAACACTGCTGTCCCTTCTGCAAAAATCTTTGAGGTCTCAGCTCTTAATATTTAGTTATCAAACTATTCCCCACTAAGGAAATTAACAATATTTTCTAGAAATTAAAATATTCAGCTATTAAAAGGAAATTAATTCTAAAAGTTGTTTTGAAAAAAAAAATGTATTGGGTTTACGTGGGAAGGTTGGGGGGTGGAGGCTGCTACCCCTCTGTGGGAAGAGACCAGGGGCTGCCCTGTGCTGGACAGAGTGAGTTCCAGCCGGCTCCAAAACAGATCCGCAGCTGCCCAAAGCAGAGCCAGTCAGAACACTGGTGGCGCCTCTGTGATAACATGTTTGAGAAAGGGTAAAAAACACTGTGCAACAGCTGGGGGAGACAGGAGCAAGAAAAATGTGAGAGAAACAACCCTGCAGACACCAACGTCAGAGAAGGAGGGGGATGAGAAGGTGGTCCAGGCACCGTAGCAGAGATTTCCCTGGAGAAGTTCATGGTAAGGCAGGCTGTTCCCCTGCAGCCCATGGAGGTCCACTGTGGAGCAGATATTCACCTGCAACCCACAGGGAGGACCCACGCTGGAGCAGGAGAACAGTGTGAGGAGGAAGAAGCGGTAGAGATAAAGTGGTATGGACTGACCAGAAGCCTCATTCATTGCCCATCCCCCTGCACTGCACAGGGGGAGGAGGTAGAAGGCTTGGGAGTGAAGTTAAGCCTGGGAAGAAGGAGTAAGGGTGTGGGGAAGTTGTTTTTACTTTTGTTTTTGTTCCTCACTATCCTACTCTATTTTTAATCGGCATGTCCTGGTTTTGTCTGGGATAGAGTTAATTTTCTTCCTAGTAGCTGTCATAGAGCTGTGTTTTGGATTTAGTATGAGAATAATGCTGATAACACTGACTTTTTGTTGTTGCTAGATAGTGCTTACACTAGTCAAGGACTTTTTTCAGGTTCCCATGCTCTGCCAGGTGCACAAGAAGCTGGGAGGGGGCACAGCCAAGATAGCTGATCCAAACTGACCAAAGGTTATTCCATACCATATGACATCATGGTCAGTATATAAACTGAGGGTAGTTGGCTGGGGGGCAGCGATCACTGCTCAGGGACGGGCTGGGCATCGGTCGGTGGGTGGTGGGCGGTTGCATCACGTGGTTTTTTTTTCCCTGGGTTTTGTTTCGCTCTTGTTCTCCTTTTCATTGCATTTTTTATTACTATTATTATTATTATTTTATTTCAATTATTAAACTGTTCTTATCTCAACCTGTGAGTTTTCTTACTTTTGCCCTTCCTATTCTCTCCCCCATCCCACCAGGCAGGGAGGGTGAGTGAGCGGCTGTGTGGTGCTTGGTTGCCGACTGGGGCTAAACCACAACACGGCAACAAATTAAATCAATCTTCCCTAAGTTGAGTCTTTTAGGCCTGTGACGGTAATTGGTGAGCAATCTCCCTGTCCTTATCTTGACCCATGAGCTTTTTCGTCTTATTTTCTCCCCCTGTCCTGCTGGGGAAGGGGATTGAGAGCAGCTTGGTTGGTGTCTGGCAGCCAACCAAGGTTAACCTACCACAGAAAATGTACCTAAAGCAGGTGAGCTTTTCTTCATTAGTGAGAACACGCATTTTAAAAATCAGGGTACAGCTGGTTTGAAATGAAGAAGTTTAAGGTGAAAATATTGATTACTGTAAATTTCTCACTGAAATTCAAACAAGTAAAACATGTAACATTCATCTAATCTCTGGGCATTTAACGACACTACTCTTAGTATTGAACCTCACTGAAAATATCCCGTTTAGTTTGAAAGGCAAAAGACTTTTTGGTCAACTATAGTTACCATGACTCATCACTACTGACAGCTCTGATTTTTGTTTTGGAAGACTCGTGCAGGTCTTGGGGTGTGTGCTATACATTTATGTTTGCAGTTGATGTTAGACTGTTATCCTCTTAACTAATGAGGAATGTCCAAGTTATTCATGTGCAACAGGAGTGTTAGAATGATGAGAAGTCATAAAGTTAATGATCAAGCTATCCCTAATGTTCCCCATTTATCTGGGGAAAAACAAAAAACAAAAAACCAAACCAAAACAAAACAAAACAAAAAACAAACAAAAAATCAAGCTGAATACACTACACTTACCATTTTGGCATAATATGCATACGTTGGATCAGAATACTGGAGCAAAGCTTGGAACTGATTGTTCTTAGTGAAGGTGATAATCCTCAAGACAGATCCAAATTTAGAGAAAATCTGAGAAGGAAAAAATATGGGCTTTCAGAAACAATGAATAATACACACACACTAAAAACTAGCATGTTAATACCTCATATAAATTTCTGAAAATTATTTCTTTTGTGAGAACTGAACAGAAATTGAGTGAACTCAGATTTTGTTTCAGGTAAAAAAAAAAAATTTTAAAAGAGGCTACAAAAGATGGGGAACAAGGACAAAAACTTCCTTAAAGATTTAGCAACGACTGTTCAACTAAGGGCAGGGAAGGCCAGCCCAAAGAGGCATTTGTCCAATGTCTGCAGAGAAATTGTGGATGATCAAAGTTGAAGTTTGAGAAACGGACTTTCACAACTCAGTTGAGATGGGAACTGCAAATTGCCTTTCAAGGTATCCACCTTTACATTCTGTACTTCAAACAAATTCTGCAAATTTAGTGACCAAAAATACATCCTAAATAGTTGATGCGCCTACAAATTAATTGTGCAGACCCACTGTCCAAACTAGAAGACAAAGACGGAAAAAAGCAAGACAAAGACCTAGTTTGGGACCTACCCCGCTAATTTACAATTGAATGGTATTTGATTTATTGTAAATGCAAGCATTGCAGAAAAATTTTAAAAGGTTGAAATTAAACATATATACACTCAAAATGAGAGTGTGCACTACATAAAGGCGTCGATACAAAAACAAAGCCACAAAGAATGAGGACAAAAGTATAGCTATCATGCAAGTGCAGAAAAACTATGTCCAAATTAACAGTGGAAGAGGAAAGGTGAGTTTGGGAAGTACTAACAGTTTTAGAGGAAACTGTTAGAATCAATGCAAAGTTAGGAAAGCAGAACCCCCCAGACAAGTATTAAGCCTGGAATGGAAAGGCCAGAGATAAGGACAAGCATCTCTTGCCAGCCTATTTAGGCCTAGAATCATGGATACAAGACACACTGTCCTAACCCTTTGTGCCCAGTTTTTCAATCTCTCAGACACAAGGTTTTTATGCTGCAGTCATCGTTTTGTGGTAGGAGACAGAACAGAAACCTTTTTCACAGCAATTTAAAATTAGCCATTGAGCTCCTGTTCACAAAGCACTTCCCCTTAAGAAAGGCCTAAATACAGCTTCTGAACATATGCTTTTCCATGTTTATCCATAAGACCAAATAGACCTTTTTTAAGATAATGAAATTCAATGTATTCCTGTTTGGTTTTAAACCTAAAACCCACTGTATGTATCATTTTTGTTTCTGCAAAGATAACAATGAATAGGCTGTTTCTTGTAATAAATATTTTAAAGTGAGTTGTGTTAAAAAAAAGGTTAGTTTCTTGTCAAGCAGTTATAACTTACAAAATATAATCAAAGTTTTGGATGACAGCTTGCCTACTAGTGTTTCATATGATGCTATACTTATCAGTGAAAATTTTAACTTCCATTAACCTTACCACGCTTACAAAGTAATGTTACATTATGTGCTATTGGGCACAAAGTGCTGCTTTAATTAGAGGAGACTGTCCCCTGTTAAGAACTCCAAATAAGCTCCCTTTTCAAATATTGCTTAATTTTCTAGACCTATTGCAAAAGTAGTTGAGTGAGGGTCATTGGGCAATTCAAAGACTGCAAATATAGTTCTGCTGCACTGAAGTAAACATTACTCAAATTAAAGTAAATTAACATGCATCTCCTCTTCCACTGCCTGCTTAGTAAAAAACAAACCACCAAACAAAAAACCCACACAAGATTAGATCCAGGAATTGCTGTTGCACTATTAAACTAGTACAGCTCCCATAACCACAGAAGTTTGTTCTCAGGTTATTCTGAGTGCACAAATAATCCTAAACAGTTGACACAGTATTTGCACGAGCTCAAGAATGGGTGAACAATACTCATAGATACAAACAAAAGTTTAGATCAGGCAAATTGCTACATCAAAATGATAACTAGTATACTAGTTAATCAGTATCATGGTGGGGGGGATACAGAGAAAGAGGAAATATTAAGAGGTAAGAGGCAAAATAAAGTGTTGGTAACAATCAACTATTGTTTGAGATGCTAGTAGAGCAGCAAAAATCTTCTTCCAGGACTGCAGGTTCTTGTAAAAACATCCCAATTATTTTAAATCACATCAATTCAAGAAACTCATCTTTGGGGCATGTTTTTTTATTGCACGAATTTACTAGTAATTACAAAAGCTTCAGAAGTTCTCAACAGCATAGCATAACCCCTAGCAGGAGTTATGGTAATGTCTTTCATAGCTATAGGCCACCACTATTCCAGGCTTTCAGAGCTAGCTAAAGTAAATGGCATTCTAACAGTTGATGAACAATCAAAAACATTTGTCCAAGCAACTATTACATCACTTGCATCGAATTATAAAAGTTAATATAAACCCCTAAAATATAATCCAAACTACGAAAGTTGCTCAGTATAAAGAGTGCTAAAATATTGGCCCACAGTTTATAACCATCAGTATTTCACTAGCTCATCATGTGGGCATAAATCAGAAATAACACCTCAAGTTTGTTGCTGCTTCCACAGAAACCAAGGAACTAAAAGAAATGAAAGACAACATGAAAAGCTGAGTACAAAAGCTCTGTTTACTTCCATTTTTTTGTGCAAAACTGATTCAAGCCTAGACCCCTAAACTGCAACAAATAATTTTAAAGTGACAGTGCTCATTCAAATGATTAAGGATCCACAGGTACTTTAAAAAAAAAAGAAAAAAAAAGTTAATGGATTTACAATGGCAACACTGGAACAGATTTAACTATTTTTTTTTAGCAATCCTCATTACCTGATACAGCACTTCTAAAGTGACAGGGTAGACAAGATTTTCAACAATGATTCGAAGAACAGAACCTTGACCTGGAAGGAGCCCGCCTTCAGCAGCAGGAGCACTTGAGATAGCCTGGTTTCCAGGCTGCGTAGTATTCACAGCTTGCAATGCAGTTTGGGCTCTCTGAAATCATGACACAGCAGAGACCACAATTAATTTACACACATACAAATTATTCATGTCTAAACAAAGTTCTCTTACAAAGAAAAGCGTGTAAAATGCATTTAAAATGCAACTTTTAAAAAATGTATTCCCTTTATCTGATTATGGATTCAGATCCCACGTTAATAGGTAAATCATACCTCTTCCTTCCCTTCTCCCTCCCCTCCCCTAAAAGAAGTCAGATCATACTTTCACAGAATTATGACTTCCTTTTTTAGTTAAAACTGTTACTACTTTGTAATGCCATATAGACACAATTTTGCTTTGATTGAGTAAGCTTTTGTCATTCTAGAGGTTTTCCAGCAAATCAATATGATGACATTATTGTAATAGACCAACAACCAGCCAGTGTACCTGTCATGGTTTAACCCCAGACAGCAACTAAGCACCACACAGCCTGAGACTTTTCTCACTTTTACTCTTCCAGTTCTCTCCCCCACCCCCATGGGGAGGGGACGGTGAGTGGCTGTGTGGGGCTTAGTTGCCAGCTGGGGTTAAACCACGACAGTGCCAAAACTTATTTGCTCTGCTTTATTAAGATTTCATTCTCTTCAGGAACTAAGTTTTGTTGGGGATAAGCTTAAAGTTACATACCGTGCTCTTTTTTCCAAGCCAAGCTATCAACCACAAAAAATACCTTTAAATCTCACTTCTCAAACGGCTTCACTGGGACTTTGGAAGTCCCTACATTTGTTTTTGATGGGCTTTCCTCAAAAAGGTCTTTGGACTACCTCTGAGAGCACTATGGAGAGATGTTGCTTTCCAAATGTAGTGCTGTGACTTGAAGTCATGTCTCAGTAACACTATTTTCTTGGAAGATGGACTAAACATGGCACACGGTAAAGATGTCACCCAGTTTCAGAAACATGTAACCCTGCAAAATAATCTGTACTTCAGGCCTGAGCCTGGACACTAGGTCAGTAATGTAGCATTCAGCTGCTCTGCTAGGGTCTCTTAAATTTAAATAAAACTCAAATGTAAGAGTGATAAGGGCAAAAAAAATTTTTTTTGAAGTATACAATGGTTTTTTTATAGAAGGAGAAAGCAAGTGTCATGCACTGAGTTGAAAACACTCTGAGAAACTGATACAAGGAGTCTTGTTTGCAAATATGAGTATAGTGTTCCTGAGGCTGTTACATATACCAATCCTTAAAAAAATCTTATTTTATTTATTTGTTTTTGCAGATAACAAACCAATCCAGCAATCTTGGATAAGCAAAGAGAAAAATAACATTGACAAGCTTGTAAGATTTCAGTGACTTTTGTCTCAGCACAAACTAAAAATGAGCACTGATTTTTGCCCCAATCACTACTTGCAACATTCTTACAGAAAACAAAATCGTGATACACACATCATATTATACAATTTATGTATCTAAATGGCAGGTCAATTGCAATTCATCCAAAAATCCAAACAGATTTCAACTACAATATAATGGTTTGCATACCTCAATCTTGTTGTGCAAAGAGTGTTTCTTTCTTTAGACATTAGGAATTAAATCAGTCATCTGCAATGTTCAATTCATACTCTTAAGAAATCAATTTTTAGTACTTCAAAAATACAAGGAAGAAATTAATTCTGGTGTTTGCCATGAAGTTACACATAAAACTGATGTTTTATCAGTGAAAATATCCATTTTATTTGACCTAGAGTTCTTCTTAGAATAAACAGTCAACATTAAAAAAGATAACACTATTAAGAATAAATTTGAACAACTTGAAGATGATGATTTGCTATTGCTGAGTTTTGCAAGGCCTTGGAACAGAGCCAACAACACAAATCTTACAAAAGCAGGTTACATGACCCCTCACAATAACATCCATATCTGATAAAGTAAAAAGCTTCAAAAGAGCTGCTTTTTAGGCAGAAAGTGGTTTATCATGTATCAGCTGTGTTTGCTCTTCCGTGTGTTCTTCAGATAGCATCTACAGACCCATGATTAGCAATTAACTTTAAGAAAACACAAACATAAAAAACTGAAGTGGTATGTTTTTGTGGTGTTCCTACTATATTATGGACACAGTAACAGGAAAAAAATCAGGACTAATTACTCAGAGAAAAGATTTACTGGAGAAGACACAATATCTTCTTCATATTCTGAAGCTATTGAGAGCTGTTACCTAGTGTCAAAACTCAGGAATGGCAAAAGCTCTTTCAAAACATACTGTAAGCAAGCATTTCTAGTGTAGAATATAATAGCAGGGTCACCTCCAGCAGGGTGTTTAGGGCTGTTTCCAGTCAGGTTTTTTTAACGTATCTGAGGATGGAGACTCCACAACCTCTCAGAGCAACATTCCAATGTTTGACCACTTTCATAGTAAAGTTTTTTCTTAAGTTTAAGCAGATTTTTCTGTATTTGAATTTATGCCCATTTCCTCTTGTCCTGTCGCTGGGCACTACTGAAAAGGAGTCTGTCTCCATGTTCTTTATTCCCCCCAACCACATGTTTGCAGACATTGGTAAGATACCCCCAAGCCTTCTCTTCTTCAGACTGAACAGTCCCAGCTCTCTCTAGGTCTCCTTGTATGACAGATGCTCCAGTTCCTTAACCATCTTCATGGCCTTTTGCTGGATTTGCTCCACTATGTCCATGTCTCTCCTGTACTGAGAAGCCCAAGACTGGGCTCAGCATTCCAGATGTGTCTCATCAGTGTTGAGTAGAGGGGAAGGTCACCTCCCTCAACCTGCCAGCAACGCTCTGCCTTCTGCAGCACAGGAGGCTGCTGGCCTTCTTTGCTGCAAGGGCATGTGTGTTGTCCACCAGGACCCCCAGGTCCTTGTCTGCCAAGCTGCTTCCCAGCTGCTTGGCCCCAGACTACCATGGCATCTAGGGTTACTCCTCCTCAGGTGCAGGAGTTGGCATTTGCCTTTGTTGAAATTAATGAGGTTTTTCCTGTCAGTCCATTTCTCCAGCTTTTCAAGGTCCCTCTGAATTGTAGCACAACCATCTGGGGTGTCAACCAGTCCGCCCAGTTCTCTCCTGTCAGCAAACTTGCTGAGGATGTTCCTCATCACAGAATCATAGAATCACAGAATGCTTTGGGTTGGAAGGGACCTTTAGAGGTCATCTAGTCCAACCCCCCTGCAGTGAGCAGGGACATCTTCAACTAGATCAGGTTGCTCAGAGCCCCATCCAACCTCACCTTGAATGTTTCTAGGGATGGGGCCTCCACTACCTCTCTGGGCAACCTGTTCCAGTGCTTCACCACCCTCATTGTAAAAAATTTCTTCCTTATATCTAGCCTAAATCTCCCCTCCTTTAGTTTAAAACCATTACCCCTTGTCCTGTCACAACAGGCCTTGCTAAAAAGACTGTTCCCCTCTTTCCTATAGGCCCCCTTTAAGTACTGAAAGGCCACAATAAGGTCTCCCCGGCAGCCTTCTCT